>JAQGAC010000667.1:0-20744 GCA_034696585.1 Isotomurus maculatus
GGACACACTCACCTTCGCTTTGCTGACTTTCCCCAGGGATGATTTTAAGTTGGATGTCGTTGCTAAAATGGTTAGTTTAGTGAAATTCAAACAATTAATGGTCCTAACTTTAGATTCGATTTTTTATCTGTCCACAGGCTTGTCACTGTCTCCTACATCCAAAGAGACTTGTGAGACAAGCTTCGTTGGAATGTTTAGCTGTCATTTCACATTCCCTTGGGCCTAACATCGCTCTTCCCATGATTCGCCAGTTCATCTCGGAGAAAGAAGTCGAATTATATGTAGCCAATAATCCTCAACCTGAACCAGCAGCAGCCGTAAATTCCAGTACAACTAGGTGAGTTAATAAATTGATTTAGACGCTCATTCATTATTGTCATCATTGTCAGCGTTCCTAAACACAGAAGCTTATTATTGACATAGCATTTCCTCAACGGATACAACCACATCGAACTCCAGCAAATCCTCGTCAAGCTCTTCGGCAGGCTCATCCTCCACAGGCTCGTCCTCATCCCTAACCGACTCTACAGGCAAGTCTGACCTAGGCCCTGCGGTCAGACTGGGCCAAGGATCTAAAATCCCAGTTCTTGTTCGATCCCATCAACAAGGAAGCCAAGCCACTGGGAATCAACCTGAAGAAGTTCCTGCCACTCCTCAATTGCCAAGTTCTTCCATCGGACCAAGAGAAAGCGGCGTTACACCAACTTCCGCTGTCCAAGCCCGTGTGTCTCGACACATCCTTCCTGCTCCGAGTTCAGAAGAGTTGCTAGAATACGGACTCAAGATACCTGCCAAATGTCAACTCCTCAACAGACAAGCAGTTCGTGTAGGAAGTCAAAGAAGCACTAAGACTGAAACAACTCGTGGCAGTGGAAGTGAAACAGTGTCATCGGGAACAACAATGTCATCTGGATCGACAATGTCATCTGGAGCAACCGTGTCATCTCGATCAACCATGTCCTCCTCCGGAACAGAAAGGCTTTCTTCTTCAGGAGGAAGTTCCAGCAGTATTAGTAACATCGACTACCCCGGACTCCTCGAACTGGAGCCAGTCCTCAACACCAAAGGCTCGGGCAGTGGTCAACGTAAAAAAGGAAATAGTTTAAGCGTATGCGAGAGAGGAATTCCCAACCCATTAGCTCCAGATATCGCTTGGGTCCTCCAGGGAACTGGGCCGGTTAAGAAATGTGACTCTGCAAACACGTAAGTCAATAATTTAGTATAGTCATCATAATTCAGAGGAGAAGACTCTCCCTAAAACCTGAACCACCCTCATCACTCTCCCCATCTGTTATGCTACAGGTTGCCGAAGGAACCCTCAATTACAACGTCCCTAGGGGCGAGTCAGCAATGGCCAACTTCACTTACTAATTCATCAAGTTCGGAATCAGAATTAACCACTTCTGCACGTGGAAAGCGGTCACGACCATTAGACCCCAAACTGATCCGAGGGAGCAGCAATAATAGCAGCAGCGAGATCCACGAGGACATTAAGGTACACAATTATGACTTCTATTCACTCCCTGAATGGCTTTAATTATTCACCAACCCGTTCAACAAGACCCGTCTGCTCCCATTTAATCCGTCGAGTATTGAATAGTCATCATTATTACGTGACGTCCCTATAAGTAGACAGTGTTTGAGTGGTGTGCGGTCCCCGACTATTACTTCCTAATTTCCCATGCATATTCCCCTTTTTAGTGTCGTTCCAAATAACTGAGTTTTGTCAGTTACGTAGTTATCCATCGAACATCAAATGACAGGCGAGAAGTGATCATCATTATGTGTTGTATGTATGTAGTCGTTTTGGTTTATAATAGAAAGCACTTCACAGTCGGAATAGGAAATGCCTTTCTCTCATAAAGTAATTGGAAAAACCTTTCACACTAATATTGCGACATACACGTTCCTTTCATTTCCCAACCCAAAAGGGAAACAATTCAAGTGAGACTCAAAGTTTTACTTGACCTAATTCATACACACTCCGTACTTTTTACATACAAAGCATTCTTCCAGTGTGGCAAAAGGCTTCACACGCTTTCCTTCCCTGTGTGTGTCCCCTTCCACCTCCACTTCATTCTTCTCGAGGAGGAGGTTCAGTTTACATTAGAAAGAAACGAGGGCAATGTAGTAAATTAGAGTAATCCACTTTTATTTATATTGTTAAGTGAAAGTACCAATGAATTACACTAAAAAACGAACACCAGGAAGCTTAAAACGAGGTGGTGAAAGTGAATTTGGTTCTTAGCCCTTCTTTCACGTGTAAAAGTGAAAGAGGTCAAGCGTCCCTCCTTCTCTCGTGAGGTTTAGATGGCCCAATACACAACACATTCACATGGCTTAATAAAATTATAAGTATCCTCAATCCCTTTTTAATTATTAATTCTTATGTTCACTAATTACAAGTTACGAGTCATTAGATGTTTCTTTCTCATAAATTATCATTTTAAATGATGTAAAAATGCAATGCTTGTAATTTATATTTTGCACTCATCTTTTGTTCATAAGAATACAGACAACAGATTTAAAATTAGTTAGAAATGGTGATGCATCTGGCTAAAAGTGAAAGTACAAAGTTAGACCATCACGTTTTGTAGAATATTTATTTGCTTTTTAGTACTTTGATATTCTAGATTCTGGATAAGAAAGTTTGATGTAGCCTGATATAGCCTGTTGGTTTGAGCTACAAAAAATCTATAACTTTCTCCCAAACTTATCCTGTTCTACTTACGCAATAATGTCTCACATCTCAAATTGCTGTTATTTAATCGACCTCATCAACTCACATTTCCCTCAAGAGTTTACCACACTATGACAACGACTATGCATACTATAAACATATACAAAAAGTTATCGGAATTATCGGAAACGAATTTAGGTCTCGATAATGACCAACTCTGAATGATCATTATAACTCAGCCATTCAATAGTTACATTGCTACTGAACTAGAAATGGTCATCGATGACGGTGTATACATATTATTATTTCATATACTCTCTCTGTAAAATCCAATCGATTCCAATCACACACTCCGTTGAATACCCAGGTCGAATTGTTTCTGCAAGTGTTTCACTGAAATTTAGGTTTCTAGGCCTGAGATGTAGGCAAAGTTCCTCCTTCCCTTTGTTACCCACCTCTTCACGTGCTTTCTCCTTTCTACCGCTCAAATTAGCCAGAGTTTTCTACCTTTTTCAGTAGTTCACCATACTCGACATAGTTGACCATGCAATACTAACATCACCCGTGTACACACAGGTTACTTTCATCGCCTCCATAACTCGCTGTTCAATAAGTAGTTCACTTTTTATACCACTGGACACGGAATGACATAAATTCCACACAAGTTCGTGTGCAATTTCAGATCTCATATGAACTACAATTGCACGGCACAGTCAGTAGTGCTTTTGAGCTTCATAAGTCCGTTTGCTTTAATTTTAGTTCTTGGAACTCACTACCCACCTACAGCAGCTTTTCCATCCAATCCCTCCCCGTACTTTCACCACGTACAGAATAATTAAAAGTAAAACATTAAGCATGCATACGTAGACTGTGAGTTAGTGTGAGTCCAGTCTTAGAACAATAGGCGCTCTCACCAATAAAGAAAGACAAACTACTTCGTGTGTAGTTTCAGCGTGGGCTGACTCGAAGAAAGTTCACCCATACCCACTCAGTCTTATTTCGTATTTAAAGAAATTATACACCTAGCCCTGTGTTTTAATCCTTTCATCATCGACGTGTTGGCTCTTTTCAACTCTTACAAGGTCACCCTGACCAGTATAGCACTTTCCTGCACGAGAGAACTCTCAGAACAAGAAAAATATCGCTTGAGTTTCCCTTCGGACTCCTTGGACAGTAGATTACATATTCAAGTTCCTGTCAACTCGAAGTGTCTCAAGGGTGGCCTCGACAGACTCTCACATAATCACTTTTCCTAAATCCACTTTCTCCCCTGTAAAAGTCACCAAGCTGATTGTGAGTGGATGTTCTGTCTTTAGTATACCAATACACCATTCAATTCTATTGTCCTGGCACCAACTGCGTCGTTCCACCTCGACTTGTCCGTTTCACAAGATCGTTTTGTTCATTCAGTGAGATTTGGGAAAGTGGTGAAAGCAGAACAATACGCAACCTTGCAGAGTGTTTCCTAATTTCTGTCCTGTCACCTTTAACGATATTTGTTCAACCTCTCTTCACACCAGATTAGTTGTGTTGTGTGAAGAAGCATCCTTCATAGTTTGCTGAACTGTTAACTTCTCCGTATAAAAACAATTTGCATGCGAATCTACCTACAATTCTAAGCCCAACTTTTGTGTGTGTTCGGTGAAAGTCAACTCACTTTGAAGTTGACACACATCCGTCCATCAAAGAGTGCATTTATGTTTTGCGAACAAAGACTCCTCCGAGGAGTCTTCATTGTGGTTGTGAGTACTCTTCAAATCGATAATGAATAGAAAGGTGATGCAACTGCCAATAGAGAAAGCAAATAAACCTAATGCTTTAACATTTTGGTGAAACTCCACACACAAAATGTATTCCCAAACATATTGGAGCCAATACAGCCGAAGTAGTGGAAGACAGTTGTCTCATTATTCAAGTGAACCAGTTTTAATCCCCCATGCGGCATCAACAGGGTCGGGTAGAATGGAAGAAATGATGATGTTCCATCATCCCCATTCTAAAATTCACAATGGAAGTCACATTCATCAAGAAGAAAAGCTCCCTCCCATTCTAGACTGGCATGAGTTTAGAAGTGGACAGTATGGATTTCCTCCCCAGTCTCAGGTTCAATGTCGATTTATTCCTGTTGGATTCAAAAATAGCCTGTCACTTTAAAATATTAAAATTGAAAAACGAGCATAGCTGAAACGAACGAAACACCTCGGCAAGAGTTGTGTAATGAAAACTCTGAATTATTTCGTAGAACTTTCTCCGCATAATTTAGAGTGGTTTTACGACTGGGCACGCGAACTCTCTCAGCACAAAATATAACACGTACGTCTCAAAAAGTGATTTTACTTATAGAGTTTTAATTTACTTTCTTTCAGGACTCAGCATTAGGCCGATACAATTACTACCCGGCATCCACAAACTCTCACATGGGATCACAGAGAGACACTTTCAGTAGCCGTTTATCAGCCAGATCATCTTTCAATTTATTGCCCAATAAATACTCAATAATGAACAAGGCGAATAACAACCAACCTTCGTCACCTTACGGAACTCCTTATGTGAATGGCCACGGAGATTACCACCATATGACTCCCACCACAAGTCTCCTTCCAGGAGCGTATGATCATCCATACGGACCTGCAGGGGACTCCGGAGGAAGCTGGGGAAACTCTCAGTCAGATCTTGGAAGTCTAACAAGATTAAAACACAAGCCTCTTCAACCGATCCATGGGATTAGAGACAAGTTCTTTGATTCTACACGAACCAGCACATCTTACAGCAGCAGTACCTCTCTTTCGAATTCGACCAACGCGAAGGTCCCGAATGGAAGTACGTCTAACATCAGTAACAGCAACAGCCATCATAAAGCAGATTCGCTGAGGTCTGACTCCCAACAGTCTGAAAGTACAGAGGAAACAGAATCGGAAAATGACTCAGAGAGTGATGAGAAGACTGACGATAGGCATTCAGGAGATAAGTCCGTTGGAAAGAAGTCCGAACACAGTAGTGTCCGTCAAAGCAGCACAGATGATTCTCCACAGCACACCAGTAAAATAATTGAGAAAGCTCAAGATCAAATGGACAAACAGAAAGATCAACTGCTAAGAAAGGGAAACGAATTGATAGCTGCTGGGATGACGAGAGAGTATCAAGTATACCACAACCGCATTGAAGTAGATCCTTCAGCTAATACAGCGTTCGTTGCATCCATCAATAAGAATAAACGTGGAGATGTTGACAGCGCTGGATCAAGTCATACAAGAGACTCTGGTGTCAGTATTGGAAGTAGCGTACCTGGAAACAAAACTGTAAGCGTAAACTACATAATTCTTAAAAAATTAGAAGCAGAGTTGTTTTATTGATTCAAAATCACAATCTCACGCAGCCCCCATCCACCCACACAACACCCCCTGCAGTCCACAGAACTACCGAAGCTGTTCAAAACGGACGAGCTGATTCTGGACAGCGTCATGGAAAGTCCAGACAACCTGCTGTACCTTCCGATTTACACAGAAATTGGCAAAGTACACCAGACGTTCCATTAGCATCAGACACGGATGATATGCACAGTCTTCGTGAAGCAAGTCTGTATAGAAATTCAAGGTATGAAAACACGCTATTTTTCGCTCGTTCGACTATCTATAGTGCGACTATTACTCATAAATACTTTCATTTCATACAAAATGTCACCAACTAGTGGCTAACTTTATGGTCCGTGTTCAGAGTAGCCTAGAGAGTTCAAAAAACTTTCATTTTGGGAAGTTGGAAAGCAATAATAGGCTTGAAATACTGGTGTATTATATTTGGAATATACAAATAATCAATAATCACTACAAGTGATACTGTACCTGTATACTGAGTCAATTGAACTACCCTACAAAAACACGTAATCAGTGTCGACGTACATTGACTTTCCCCATCCATTATTAAAATAGTTTACTGTACCATAAATTTTAGAAATTCTAAAGTAAGTCAACTCAATAGGCAATTTTAGGCAATATAAAAAAAATTTCGATGCCATCAAAAAGAACTACAAGTTGTACTTTTGTACAGTCGACCTACATTCTAGCCACAAAAGACTTCATTACTACAATGGGTTGGTGCAATCAAGGCTTTATTACCCTTCCGATATTTCCTTTCTCTGTTTGAAGTACCTGGGGTTCTGTTGACTCTGTGTGTTGCACCCAAAGACTGACAAATTACTGACTTTCACTTGTTATCATCGGAAGGAGGTTCCCACTATTAATCTTTCATCACATTCTCCCCGATACAAACATTATGACATTATACTGCTATACTCCTTTACTGCTTTGATGAGGCTTCATTCGTGCCCATTAATTCTTTCTATCCATAATAACCTCAGAAAGGGAATATGTAATGGGAAATGTAATGAATTTTGGAAACATACCAACCCAATACTTGTCCTTTTTAACTTTATTTTTCTCCTACTTTAACTCCTTCTCAACCTACCAGTTAGTTCAGTCTGTTTGGCAAGTACGATGGAGAAAGTTTGCCTTTCACCTGTAAAATAGCTAGCATACAACTTTCCACCTTAAAACTCGCCCACTCAAAGTTCCTAGAAGTAGTTAGTTGCGTTTTAATTATCATCGCCCACGCAAATTACAATTTACAATGTGCTTCGAGTGCTGCTGTTGTTTTAAGTCCTGCTGGAAGGGTAGCATGAAGGAAGAAAACAATGGGAGAAATTTTGTGAGCGATTTGGTAGCTGTGAGGACTCCAGTCATTCAATTCCACGAAGTGAACGAACAAGAAAGGCTTTTCGCTAAGAAACTAATTCTAGCGTCATCTCCTAATGCAAATAAGAATACCATTGGAACTGACAACTTTGGGTTGTCTTTTTGGGAAAGTTGCAATGTACTCAGGGACTGTGACGATAACACAAGAAGTGATAGTCATAATAATAATAGCCATTACTTTGGTGCAGTTGAAGGGAGTTTACAAAATGGAAACTTCAGGTATGAGTTCTCCTTCATATTCCAGTCTTCCAGTGTTCATTGCACTCAAATTCAGTCACCTAATCTCTAAAAACCTATAGATTTGTTTAGAAGAATTTGTGCGCAATAACACAACACAATTGAGTATTTCTTGACACATTCATTACTATGAAATGTTGCGAATTTTTGCGAATTCGTTGTATAGAAACTTTCGATTTCTTTTGTGAAAAGAAAGCAAAACTCGACATTCTGTCTACATAAGATGAATAGAAAAAGACACGTCGTTTCTTCAATGTCAAACTGACCTGAAATGCAAACAAAAGAGAACAAAAGCAGACCATTGCACCAGTTGCCGTACTGTTAGGTACCATTGCAAAGTTTTGGTTCTTGCAGTCACCTACTGAGAAAGGCGTCTTTACCTCCTGCGTGTCAAGAAATGTAGCAAGAAGAATAGCCTAATCAGTCAGTGGGTTGGCTGGCAGATTGTTCTTTAGTGGCGTTAGCAAACCCATATGAATATTGAATATCGATATTTAGAAGTAGAAGGCCTACAGAAAGATCAATAGTCAACACGGAGAAAACCTTCGGAAAGACTACGATGCACGCTACGCAAAAAAGTACTGCAATTCAACTCCAGAAAACCCAGCAAAATGTCTTGAAAAATGTAGAAGGGTTGTTTAGGTTCGACCCATTTTAAAATACTGTCAAAATTGTAGTTTCGATTTTCTGTAGAGTATGCTGGAACACAAATAGATTGCTTAATTAGGGAATTCTGATATCACTTCAAAGCTTGAGAAGTTTAAAGTTCAACCTGAAAGGCCAATGAGTGATACCGAAACAGAAGGTTAACGATGCAGAAACAATCAAACTTCCAGTCCTGCTCCTAATAGTTTTAATTTCTCTATTCATTTACTCTGGGACTTCGAGAAACTGTTCACTTTCTATTTGATGAGATGCTGACGCACAAAGCTGTGCTCATGTAGCTCAAGTGCAGCAATCAAGTTGAGGAGAATCCTATGGGCAATACTTGTTTCATAAATTACATCCTTACTCCTGAATGTGCAAGTAATGGTGGTTTTGTTGAAGTCTGTCTGTAATTGGGTAATCTAATACTTAACCCATGCTCGACTCACAATCCGTCTTCATTAAATTAGCGTAATTATTCTAGTCTCGTAGTCACTAGTTCCACTTGAATTACCACCGAGCTGCTACTCTATACTTCATCATCATCGGTAGAAATAGAACTCTCTAAAAGCTTCTTAAATATTCCCATGTCCATAAGGATGTCTTTCCCTAATGAATCCTAACCCTGAAATATGATCATGTCATATCTATTTATTCCTTCTGCCCAGAGATTTATGAGTTGTTCTTTCAATAATTGTGCAGACACAGGCTTACTCTCGACGATAGTCTTCTTGTACAAACACGATTCTGTGTAGTATTACAAATTAGCAACTAATAATTCGCAGCCTTCTTGCAGTTCTGTTTATTGAATAAGCTTAACTTGCCTATTTTTAGACGAGACAGTTCTGGAAGTCCTTCGCATTCGGACAACAGATTCCAGTCGAATATCACAGCAACCCAGTCACCCAGTGACCTATCAATGTTGTTACACAAGAAGCCTGTGTTGGCCCGAAGAGGTCAATCTGTTGGAAGGACGCCTATCAAATCCTCTAGTGATGAACAAGATCCTACTGACAGACTTGGGGGGATGCCTCCACTAAAATACCCAAGTCACACTAATGTTTCATCAGGACAAAGTCGTTCCAGTCTCAGAAATGGATCTGGAGAAAACCACCGTCGATACAACGGGAGTAAGAATAACTCCAGATACGATTTGGAGCAAGAGGATGAGCCAGATCGAATTGTAGGCTACACTTTCGCAGCCGATGGATCTATCTCCCCTGTACACAAGTCCAAATCCAGTTCCAAGCCTAAATCTATAAGAGGAGCAGCTTCCACAGGAAATCTTAATGAAGACCATGATGACTACTATCGTCAACAAGACAGGACGAAACTCAGTTCCAACACGAAGTTGAAATCCAAATCATCGTATCTCGAGGCAGACGAGGACAACGAAGAGAATTACTTGCCTAATGGAAATGGAAGTTCGCGTTCCAGGGTCTCGCGTAGAGACGGGCCTTTTGGAGAAGTAAAAGCCAAGGCTGAGGAGTTCAGGAGCAGCCCCACTCCTCCAGAACACACACCCAATACTGTCCCGAGAAGATTTACAAATGGGGCTTCCAAAAGTATCAATGTCAAAGTTGCTGCACCTCCAAAGATCTTTAAAGGGTAAATTAACACACAGTTAACTATTGTGCGACCCTCAAGATAAATATCAATTCACGAATGTATGAAATAACTCTCTGAAACTTCTGGGTCTTTTGTCCTTCATTGATACAGATCATTTAGGGAAATCAATGGTCGTAAAGCATCTAATGTATCTACGGAAGTCTTTCCGAGTGACCTTAAGCCCGTAACTTCACCTAAACACGCCCTTCCGCAGGCATTGGCTCAACTTCAGTCTACTGATTGGTATGTTCTCAGTCGATATAAAACTTCTTCTTCTACCATTACCGTCAGAATTGTCAGAACTTTCTCCTAAAATACCCTTTTTATGGGATTTGTACCAATAGGGACACGAATGTTGACGGGTTTCGTCAAATGGTCCGACTTATTCGATTCAACCCTGAGACTGTCCGTGCAGACCTTCATAACGTTAACGTAGTTGGAATAAAACATGTCGCTAACTTACGATCACAAGTTTGTCGTGCTGCTATTCTTTGCTTCAAGGAGCTTTTCAACGTGATGGGGAAAGCTATGGAGGCGGTAAGCATATCTTCACCTTCGATTACATACTTCCTTCGAGTTTGCAACGCAGACGTTTCTTATCCTATAATTAAAACTTTTACAGGACTCCGAGAAAATTGCAGAAAAGCTTCTTGACAAAGCGTCAGACACGAATAGATTTATTCGGGAAGACAGTGGCAAAGCTTTAGACGCTATGATGGCCAACCTAACTCCAGCGAAAGGAATTACATGTCTTGACTTATTTGGAACCAGGTGAGTTCACCTTCCAACTTTCAACTTCAGAGCCCAGACACGTTACTTTCCAAACTTGAGCATGACATCAATCAAATCTAAAAGCTAAATGTGCATACTAGTCCATTCACTCCAGTGCAGCTTAGTAAGATTTCTTCTAAAGCGTCACATTTGCGACTTTTTTATACTGGAACATTCAACCGATTATTGCATTTTCTCATGCGAAATAAAAATCCACGTTGAAACATCATCGATCTTGCATGAGTTTCTGGAGATTTATCTCACCGTTGCACTCGTTTGAGTGAAATATGTTGGTAATTTGAGTGGATGAAGTAAGTAACATATTTACTTTTTGCAATTTCCAATGTAGACACCGGAACCCTGCTGTTCGATGCATGGCAGCCAAAATGACTGCGAAATTAGTTCAAACCATCGGCCCTGATCGATGTCTTGCGGAACTACCTGAAAGACTACTGCCCATGTTGTGTAGATTTCTGCAGGAAGGGAGTCTTGAAACGAGGTAATTGTTTCCACTGTACAAACATGTTCATGAATCATTTCATGAGTCAGATTTACGTGAAAGTATCCTCCGTTGGAATAGCCGAGTAGTAGAGGAATCACTTCCGAAATTTATTTATGACGTTGTTTTGTACGAAATTAATAGGAAAATGGCTAAAGAAGCTTTGTCCGCTTTGATGACCGAACCTTCATTTAATGGTTTACTGAAACGCCACGTTCCCTCTGATGTCCTCAGACATGCACAGAAAGGAATTGACTCCCTGCAAAAAGAAATTAACTGATCTTGTTCATACAGGTAAATGAGCACCAGCAATTATTTCACTCGACTGTGTTCTCGTATGTCAAGGGAAGTTAGAATCAAGTTTATTGTTAATTGCAGGACTGATTGCAGACACGAAAAGGTATACCATCGCTGCATACCCAAAATCCAGAGTTGTTAGTGTTATTTACCACTGTGATAGAAAAAGTGTGATTTTCTGTTTTTCACAGTGGTAAATCACACATTTCTGGCTGTGAAGTGTGATATTTAATACTACGGTATAGGGAAATCACATCACACTAAATCACACTAAATCACAGTTTTAATATATCACAGTGTGATCGGGCACTGTGATTTGTGATTTTAACAACTCTGCCAAAATCAAAATCACATACTTTCGGATTCTCTACTGGATTCTTCGTGTAGGACTGACATTCCTCTTTTACGAGATTCAATATTATGAGTTTTCCTTGGAGAAAACAGATAAATATGATCGAAACAATTGTCGCAACGCAAAATGCTAATTATACTTTAGTACGGGAGGTGAATCTGTTAGAAATTAGAATTGTATCTTATTGAGGCTTCATGAGGAAACCAACTATACTTCTATCCTACTAAAGTCTGTACGACATTACGCGAGATGATATAAAAGAAACTATGACCGAGTAAAATTTTATAAAGAAATAGAAGGCTGAAATTCTTTTATTTCTGTTGACTCTAAAGATATATCTGTTTCGTTTAGTGTTAAGATTTTCGACGTATAATAAAATTCTAAATTCCGATTTATGAGTAAATGGTATATGAAATTAATTTACGAGGACAAGAGAGTACAACTTTCATATCTGAATTAGCATTATGCCTTTATTCATCCAACTAGTCCCAAGTCCAATTTCCAAGTTCTAAAACAATCTATTCTACAAATAAAACTGAATAAATTAAAAGTTATTATGGTGGATTATGTCATTTTGATCAAACATTATACAAGTTCACGATTTAACTCTTCTGCTTTTGATGCAGCACTCGACATTTTTTACTTCGATGTTCCTCCAATCAGAGCTTCGTCCATTAGATCATCATCAATCGCATAAGGTGATGCTGCAGGTGAAGCTTGAACTAGTGGACTCCTCAACAACGCTGGAGAATTGGGTTGAGGTGAGTGAACAATATGAACTGAAGCAATGGACACTGTCGCACCTCCAGCTGACAGCGGACTCGCAAGTGGTTTGGGAGATGGAGGAAAGAGTGCTGCAACAGGAGATGGAGATTGCACTTGTGCGATATTTGTGAGTTCCACTGCCGGTGCAGGAGGAGGAGGCATTTCCGGTTCTTTCGCCTTTTCTTCTTGCCTCAAACCATTTCCGGCTGAATTGCCGTCGTTGTTACCATCGTTGCTCGGCGTTTCTGAAGACTCCTCAATTTGTTTGTCCCCTGAAGTCTTTCCGTTGCTACTGTCTTTAGTGGAGCTGCTGGGATTAGACCCATCATCGATGACTAACTGATCTTCATCCATGTCTTCTGGCGGTGGAGGAGCTGGGGTCGGTTGGACTGGCTTCGGTGCTTTCTCAACCGCATTCAAAACGGACGAGGTACCAGACACAGTACTCACCGTTGGATTCACAGGCATAATTCCAAAACTTGAGACACTTGGGGGGATAGGATTTAGCCCAGAGATTGTCTGGGAAGCAACTTTAGGACTGTCGTCACTTGGAGGTGTCGGATTTATTGGAGTTGTCGGAATATTCTGAGGAGTAGAAACATTCATTACGAAATTCGGAGTGTCATCAGGGCTCTCGGGAGAGGCGAAGTCGGTCGCGTTAAGAGTTGGTAAAACGTTTCCTGTTCCAGCATTGCTGTTTGCGGATGCTTCAATTTCTTCCAGTTTAGACTCATTCTTCTTCGAAGATTCTTTGTTATCCTGAGAGGATGTAGTTGTCGAATCAGGCTCAGAAACTCCAGCCTCAAGATTTGGTGTCACTGAAGCTGCAAGAACTCCCGGTACAGACACAGGCTTATTTATCGCAGAAGACGCTGAAGTATTGGAGCTGCTACCAACTTCTATCAGAGGTGGTGGCTCCGATCGATGCGATAAACTGGAACTTGAAGTGGTGGAGCTCGTTTCAGCGGTAAGTTCAGGAGGTTCGACCTCCATTGGGGTTGGAGTGGTACTTGGAGTTGTTTTCTCTCGCGACTCTGATCCAGTGGAGCTTCCTTCTTTCTTGTTTTTACTCTGATTTGATGAGTCTACGTTAGACTTGGAGGAAGAGCTTCCAGAGTTCCCACCTGAGGAAGCGGACCCAGAGGGTGTACTCTTAGATTTTTTAGGGATCTGAAATCTATTCGGATCAAACACAGGAGCACTAGAGAAAGCTCCCATTTCCAAACTCTTAACGGCTCCTGGAAGGAACAATTTTTTCGTTAAGTCTTCAGACTCCAAGCGCTTGTTGTTTCCATCTTTCTTCTGTTGAATTCCAGAATTTTTCGCCTGGGAGTCTTTTCCATCCTTATTGGACAAGTTGGACGACTTTTTTGTAACACTTTGAAGCTTAGCTGACAGCGCTGAAAGAGGTTTCATCCCGGGGACGATCTTCTTGAGTCCACTCGGACTCTTCAGACCTGGAATTCCTATTTTCGGTGATTTAGTTGGATCCTTCATTTTCGTCTTATTTATTGTAAGTTTCAACCCCTGTCCACCCTTGATCATGTATTCCGGATTACCAACTGGACCTGCTCCTGCTGTTCCACCTCCACCCGGAGTAACTCCACCCAAAGCTTTTTTCTGCTGTAGAACATCATTTGTAATTGCCGATGAAACTTTTAAGTAATCCGTGTTACTCATCATTGTCTGCGGTTCTTTCTTTCCACTTTCCGGCGTTGACGGTTCCGAGGACGAATGCACTGATTTCAGTTTGTCAATTACGGCAGCCAAACCACCTTTCTTTGCAATTGGAGGTTTCTGTGATGCAACTAAGCTTGCACAAGCTTGTTGAATTGCTGTTGACACAGCTGCAGTTGCAAGTTGATTTTGATTAATCATTTTAGACTGATCAGCTTTGCTACCAGATGAATCTCCACCAGACTTATTTGGACTGGACGAACTGTCCGGCTTGCTGATAGACATAGAAGTCAAATCTGGAGAAATTGCTTTTAGTTGCGGTATAGCCATGTTGGATAGGTTCTTTACAGCCTTCATACTTGGCTTCTTAATTTTCTGTTTAGAATCCGTATTGTATTTCGGTGATCCTGAGTTAGATGACGACGATGAAACAGACTTCAAAGTAGACACACTTGGTTTACCTCCACTAGCCACAGGTTTACTATTTGGGCTGTTTAAGCTTGGAGAACTCGGCTTTTTAGTCATATTTACGCTTGGTGACATTCGCCCTTTACTGTCTAAGAACGGAATCTTGGGAGGCTTTGATTCTCCACCAGCATCTTCCAATCTTCGTTTAGTACCACTGGTTCCTCCGCTAGTTACATTTCTGTCCTTTTTCTTCAGCTTGTTTTCTAATTTCTCCAATGATGCCCCAGCATTCGAGCCGACAGTTTTCCCCATTATCGGTGTGACTGTTATAGATGATGGAATCGACACAGGCTGGTTCAAAGGTATAATTTCAATCCCAGGTCTTATGGAGGCTAGCAGAGAGTTTACGTTGCTCGTAGTTGTTTGCGACACAGGAGTTATGCTCAAACTTGGAGTCATTAATGGCTTAAAATCCTGTCCGGAAGTTCCTCCGTCAATCAGGTTCTGAATGGAAGCTATATCTTCAGACGAGTGAGAATCTAGAGAAATGCTTCGCTTTGGAGTTGTCTTCTTATTTCCTTGCCTTTTCAAGCTCTCTACATCGTCAACCGTGTCTGCAGAAGTTGTGACTGGAGTTATATCAATATTCCAACGAGAGTCGGGAAGTTGATCCATAAATTCACTCATAAGAAGATTGAACATATGCTTTTCATTCACTGTTCCAACACTACCCTCTGAACTGTCACTCTGTCTCCTACTTTGCATAGGGCTCTTTAGATTCACTGAATTCGAACGAGAAGGGGATTGGCTCGGGCGATTATTCAAGGATTGTTGCTGTGAATTAACAGATTGTTGAGGTGGGAGATTACTCTCTGTTGTATTCTTCCTCTTTCTTCGCTTTTGCGCTACTTGGTCATGTAAACTTATTGGGAGCCCAGTTGGATTCGGCTGACCCGCAGCCATTTGGGACGCGGCTAGAATCTGCATTGCCACATTAGGAAATCCTTGTGAGCCAAGCTGATTTCCGAAATTCAGAAAGGGATTCATGTACGAGTTAAGGATATCCATTGGACTTTGCGGAGGTTGCGGATATCCAGTAACCGGGGATATGCTGTAAGATGAAGACGATTGTGAACCCAACGTAGGATTTAATTTAGACGACGGCAGTCCTCCTGTATTGGTGTTATTGAAATTCATGATCCCAGGAGGTATAACTACGTTTTGATTCACAGAATTGTTCCGGCGCTCGCTCGATTCTGCTCCACAAGACCTGTCTTTTAATTGCTGAAAGTCCAGTCCCAAATTACTTGCTCCAGTTGCAACACTGAAGTCGGGGTTAGGTGGCTCAGATTTAACTTTCATACTCTGCCATCGTCGAATAACCGCACGTAGTGTGATTGGTATTGACATACTCCTGTAAAAAGGGTCTTTGTTAAGTAACCTCTCAGTGTGTTTCTAATTCATTTGAGGCAAACCTTTTGACAACTTTACAGGCATGCTCCTCTAATGTTGGAATAATATCCGTCGCATTAGCTACTGCATGAAGTCGGATTTGGGGGTGAGTGACGTCACGGAGGTCGAACTCGAGGGTGACCAAGGAATCTTCCAGGGGATGTTGAAACGACACTGACACGTTCTGATGAGATAAAGCACTGACTTCAAAGACGATGTGATCCAACACTGTTCACAACAACAAAATAGTATTTTAATCCTATTATTCGATTGCTTCAAATACTTTGACTAGTTTGTAACAAGGTCCCAACCAGGTTTGCTTCCTACGCGAATACAGCTTCCCAAGAGTGTGTTGAAGGCCACTTGCTGTCTAAGTACAGAAATCACTTGAGGTAATTGAGAGGCTAGAGTAAAGGAAATGGTCGACACCATGATTCCTTCGAGGTGAGGGCTTTCAGTCATGAAATAGCAGTGGACTTGATCTGGTAAGTTCACAAATAATCCCTTGTTGTTGGAGCAATCAAGAGATCCATTTGAGACGTGGCTAGTCACGAGATTTAGGATCGGTTGCGAGTTTGAAAAGTCGAAACATTCAATTCCAGTGTTCCCCTGAATTGTTTTCAATAAATCCACACACATTGGAATTGGTTTTCCCATATTGACCATGAAGCAAGCAGGCAACGCCGTGCTGTTGGTTGCATTCAAATTGCCGTAGCGTGGAATACTGCAAAATACAACGATAGAGTTACGCTGTGCCTCATATTTTCACTATTCTCACTATAAAAAATATTTTTGAAAACTTCACCTTTTCCCGTCAGGAGTTCTCATAATATTTACGGTAGTGCTCATTTGCAACTTATGCGAAGTAGAGGCTTGAATACTTACAGTCGCAATACTTCCAAGTTTTTTACTCAATACTGTCTTCACGTCATTTGTCAGACTGGACTTAGTATTGACATCCAAAAACTCGTACGGCGACACGTAATAAACAAGCTTCACAGGATGTCCACCTTTCCGGGGTTGTAGAAGACCCAATAGTGACTTCATGACCACAGATTCAGCATCAGCAATATGGGCATAAGTGCTAGCCATTAACGTTAAATCACTCTCCAAAGCTTGCAGAGCTATGAAAGCTTTACTCTTAATCTTCTTATCCGCATTCAGCTGATAAATGGAAACGAGTCCCTCCAAATGCTCCGTAAAGTCCGTAAAATCAGTTCGTGTCAAACTTTCCACAATATCTGGACAACTCTGTTCAAACAAACAATTCGATTATAGTGCAACAACAACTAATAGTGCATATATGAAATAAACTGAATAAAACATACCTGCTGCTCAGTTTTCCCATCATGCTGGATCTTAACATCTTCCACAGCTCCACTCGGATCAATTATAAGCTCCAAGTAAAACATGTCCGATGAAATAAACCACTCGTGTCCGGTAGCTCCAGGGGTGAATTTCAATCCCAGCTGTCTCGCAACCATTTCCAAACGTTCCACCATACTCTGCAGCGAGTTCACTTTAAGTGACTGCTGTAGCGCATCCAAGGACTTCTGAAGATTCAGTTTATCTCCTTGATCAAGAATGCACCTCCTTTCCTAAAAAGTTACCAGCACCAGCATTAATATACCTGCTACTGCTACCATTGAATGTACTGTACTCCAACAAACTCCGAATACAACTCCCTTCAAACTTACCATCAACGCTTGTCGAATATTCTTTGAAGTGTCCGCTAATGGTTTCAGTTGCGAAGACCTCTGTCGCAACTTCTCCATCAACAAGTCGAGCTGCCACTGTTCCGGTTGAACTTGTTCGACCTCATCTTCAACGGGGTCAGGAGTGTCCGCTCCCCCTTGTTGTTGTTGTTGTTGTTGTTGCTGTTGCTGCTGCTGCTGAGGAAATGGCGACGGTCCTCCTCCGTTTGTAACTGCACTTTGATTTTGATCGAAATTAACAGAAGGCCCTCCTGTTGACCGCGATGGACTTTTCGAAGACGGAGCTGGACCGCCTCCCTGCAAACCACCACCCATTCCTCCTCCTCCTCCTCCTCCCTGCGGCGCCCCTTCCATCTCTTCCAGGTTGCCTCTATCTAGATTATCAAATACTTTTAATTGACTACGTCAATTCCACTACGAACCAATTAAAGTAAACTTTAATAAATTCTTTTACTCACCCAAGAATGTAATCACTCGTTCTGTTCGGTGCAACTCAAATAGTCAAGTCTTAAAATTCAAATCAACTGATCATCTCCTGTTCGTCCTAAATTTTAATGAATCCATAAAGATAACGTTCCTTACATTATTGTCCTTTCAGTGAAATATTTAAAACATCTCCGAAATCTGAGCCTGTAAACGTGTAATTCCTATCAGAACTGCGCTTTCTATTGAATTGACACAGTTCAGTGTTTGGGTTGGAGTTGGAATGAACAGAAATGCAGTGTGTGATGAAGATGAAGTCTTATTTTTCACACAGTTTAACACGAAGTGACCACAACACAGACCAGCGCCCTCCTCCGCACTCAACCCCAACTGGCCTCGCTGTATAATATTTTACAAGTTGAAATAGCATAATCTACACATCTAATTTTTTAATTAATTTCATTTTACAGCTATCCATTAAAAACGTGATTTGTTCATGAATAAAACCCAATTGTTTAGACGACTGGAGTCACTGGAGGACACGGCAAAGAATGAATGAATGAAGCGTCTCATTTTGCCTCACAGCTCACAAGCATTCTTGAATTGGAATCTCCTCAATTATCTTAATTAAGATATCATTGGTATTGATTATCATTGTTCCTTTATGTTACCTAAAGCATAATAATTGCATTAAGACATTTATATTAATAAAATGACTGCTTAAGATTGCAAGAATAAATTAATAAGACAATACGAAATAACATAGAAATAGATGCGTTGTGTATTGAGCAGTTGAATTGCGGGAGACTAAACCGTGCGACACGCTACTGCATGCCGGTGTGCGAGTAGAAAGGAGGAAAATTTCAGTTTCATCCACGCCGCACGAGGGTTCCATCCTTTCCTGTACTTCAGGTAAGTCTTCCCATTTTTAATTATTTTGAAGTTTTAAATTGCTAGCTAGGAAATAAAATTTCTATTTAGTGGGTCTTCATATGATAGTTAATGTAAATTGAAAGTAATCGGTCCTGTAAGTCACATCTTGTTTTATTAAAATGCGACAGTTGTTTGTGTGGTGCGTGTAGTCCATGCTGTTGTCGCAGCTCCCAGGGCATGGTTGTGTGTTGAATGAATGCGTCGTTTTAGTTTTGAGTTTAGCTAGGTCAAAATCTAAACTAGACCCTGTGACTATAAACGTTAAGCACTTCTAGAGAAATTAAAGAAACTAAACAGTATACTTTGTTTCAGGTTACGTGTAGAAATCTCCAACAATGAAGGCGAAAGGATTGGTAAGTTACTTATCCATACATTTAAATATTATAAAATGAAGAGTTTTATTAAGCATGCATCGATATCTAATAAATTCTTAAATGTTGCTTGCAGTTGAAGCAGTATGAGGTTATCGGAAGGAAGCTTCCTTCCGAGAAGGAGAAGAACCCACCTTTGTACAAGATGAGGATCTTTGCTCCTGAGCGAATTGTCGCCAAGTCTCGGTTCTGGTACTTCTTACGTCAACTGAGGAAGTTCAAGAAGATGACAGGAGAAATCGTTTCTGTGAAACAGGTACTTTCAAAAACGAAGTTGAAGGAACGAGATAAAATCGTTACACAGCATAGCATCAATTTTATTCGATATTTTCGTTGGTTTTGTAGATCCCTGAGACATCCCCATCCCGGGTGAAGAACTTCGGAATCTGGCTTCGTTATGATTCTCGTTCTGGAACTCACAACATGTACAGGGAGTACCGTGAGCTGAGCACCACGGCTGCAGTTACTGCTTGCTACAGAGACATGGGAGCGCGTCATCGGGCTCGAGCTCACTCAATTCAGGTTAGTTGATAAAAGCTACAATCGATTCATATTGTTTAAATCAATAAAACACAACTTATAGTAAAATCCCATTTCTTATTTGAATTGTGCAGATCATTCGAGTTGAGGAGGTTCCAGCAGCCAAGTGCCGAAGACCTATTGTGAAACAATTCCACAACGCCAAGATCCGTTTCCCCTTGCCCAAGAGGATTGAACAGAAGCATACTCTTCCCAAGTATTCTCATGTTCGCCCCAAGACCTATTTTATGTAAAACCTTGAATGAATTAGACTTTGTTACTAAACTCGTTTGTCATCTCTTTCATTTAAGGCTAAATAAATGAGTCTTCTGAAAAGTTTACCCTTTACGTACTGAAGTTTTAATTATGGATTAATACTCGTAAATCCAAAACATACACAATCGGTATTTGTGCAAAAATATTTATTTTGGATTAATTTAGCCTAACACGCTTGCATTGATGCCAGTACTGATTCGTCGGTTCGTGCCACATACAGACAATAGTAATTTTAGTGCGTCTGTCAACCTGTAACAACTTAACAGTGTAAAATAGGCTCAGTTAACTTGCGTTCACCTGTGACCTGCTGTTCGTAAGATTACTGCATAGATCTAGATCAGTCGATTATCGTTAGGAAGTACGTAAGT
>JAQGAC010000668.1:0-20718 GCA_034696585.1 Isotomurus maculatus
ATTTGCGAATTCTACATTTTCAGGTGAATTATATATGTGGATCTCGTACACGTCATGAGACGGGCTTTTTTAGCTTTTACAAATAATAAAGTACTTCCTTTGTCTGCTTCCGCTTCCGATGATTGTGTATGAAATCGATTTATAGTTTAAAAGTAAGCAGTATAAATTGATTAGCTCTATCGTTTTCATTTCGAATCTTTGAATGGTGTAACCGCATTCGACGCAGGTTAAATTAATTTAAAAAAAATTATTTTGAAACTGAAACGGACTTAGTTTGGAAATTTGACTAACGTCAAAACGGAAAGTAAGAAAATTGTACAATGCTGCTGATTGATACGATAAGCAATACCTAGACAATAAGCAATCAAAGCTGAAATGAAAGAAACTAGGAGACTCGGTTTTGTCACAGACAGTGGTGATACAGTCACATGCCCAACAATGGATAGACACAAAGATTTGTATTATAATGTCCAAAAAGTTAACAAAATCTTTTGAAACATGTAGAGAAATCTATAATAGGTTGATGCTGAGCAGCGTTCCTTCTGATGGATGAAAAGAATACCCGAATAAAAGTGTGAAGTAAAGCGATGTGTCATGCATCCTTTTCTCTATTGATCTCAGCCAATATGTTATTTGTAACAAATCATAACCCCATAATGTTGTACATGCTTACGTACATACCATTTATAATTACCTACTCAACTGAGCTTATTACGAAAAGCTTTCCTAGGGCGGTTGTATGATGCACTAAGAATTCTTTTCATTCTGTGAGCAAACAATACTAAATAACTTGCAAAAAAGCAATGAGTAATTTGTCCAGTCTTTGCATAGGTATATAAGCCTTTCCAAAGGATCTGCAATATTAATTTTCAACCCAGACTCGCGAGGATTAATAAACTTGAAAGTTGGTTGAGCTTGCCAAAAACTACATTTTAAAATCAATCACTTTTATATCTTAAAAACACACACAGAAGGTCAGATTTAAGACACTTTTATAGAGTTTGCAGTCTTAGCCTGACAAGTAAAGCAGATCATAGTTAGAAGTAGTAAAAGTTCAGCAATACCATTTTCATCTGTGGTTTCTTAAGATCTAACAGGGCTGCTCCATTGCAAGTGTTCCAGACAATCTACAGCAAACAAAAAACAGGTTTTCGCATACCAAAGCTTAAAACTTACCTCTATTGTGTGCAAGAGATTTTAGAAGGAGGAATGCAGCATTTGAAGGTCACTTTTTGAAGAAGTATATAGTGTGAAATTCGATAATAGATTCAGTTCTCAGCATTAACCATACATTGATTAAAAGATTCAGCCTCACTACACAACTATTCTTGTGTGTTAAGACTCAGCTCAGCGAAAGACTCAGGCTCAAGTCAAATCTTTGTAGCCCCAGCACGTGTTCAAATACAAATATCGCAAACTATATCATACATTTAGTACAGTGTATTACTACATTATTAGTTTTTGGACATTTTTTTCTTTGCAAGCATTGTGTCACTGTCAAGTTTAAGTGCGTTAAGTTAAAGGTCCATTCATTATTCCAAGCGTCACTGTTTGTATTGTAATGCCAGTTTAACAGTGTCAGAGAGAACATTTACGAGTGGATGCAATTTTCATACATTTAAAAGACTGAATTTTACACATCAACCTTAAACTAAAATGGGCAATTGTTGGTCTGATTTCAAAAAACAACAGTTTTGTTGTGGCTGTGCGTGTTGCAATGACTGTAACGATTTTTACGGCTGCGGAGGTGACAGTGGCAAAAATGATGACGGGAATCAGGAATTGCCTATTCCCGAATTACCAGAAGATTTGGGTAAATTCATGCGTAATTTGTACTGATTTGTTTTTCATTCATACAACATACAACATTACATCACAATGAACTGTTTTTGTAACTTTGTAATCTAAAAATATTTACTTTCGCTTTATTTGCAGATGATGGGAACCTTGATATCCTGAAGGTTCATAAGATTGATTTGCTGCAGGAGCAAAATGGGCCAGTACATCATACCGAAAAGTTTGATCTCATGCTTCCAACCTCAGAATCCAAAAGATTAATTGTAAGGAGGGGTCAGGAATTCTTCGTAAATATTTACTTCAACAGAGAATACGATAAAACAGTGGATGGAATTTCATTCTTGTTCTCAATAGTTGGTAATTGTTGTTTGGTTTAATACGATAAAACCATACATTTTATGCTGACTCCTTATTCCATGCAAATTATTTGTAGACGGAAAACCATCATTAGCTCACGGTACACTAGTTTCAGTTCCTCTTTTAACCAAAGGCAGTCTATTTTTCGACAAACCCCCACAATGGGGAGCTTTCATAGAAGAAATAGAAGGAAATCGAGTGAAAGTTCAAGTATGTACGCCACGCAATAATAATTTGTAGAAGTTTTATGGGCATTTTTCTCTGACTGACCATATTTTTAGTTTACAACATCACCAAAGTGTTCGATAGGAAAGTGGAAAGTTGCTCTCGATTCAAAAAGAAAAGATGACCAAACTGCATTGAGCCACAAGTTTAAAGACCCCGTTTATATCTTGTTCAACCCGTGGAACTCAGGTGAGCTTGAATTTTGATTGTCTGACCAGTCTGACGCATGAACTGCATTACAGTGACCTGTAAAAAATGACGAAACAAACCCCTAATTAATGAGACATGATTCGTGACTCTCACATAAATTGTGAAATAATGACTGATTTGATCATCACTGCAATTTTATTGGTGTGTGGGTGAGCAGAGGATGAGGTTTACATGGAAGAGGAAGATCTCCGCAATGAATGCGTGCTTGAAGAGACAGGCTTGATTTGGCGAGGGAGTCACAGCAGACTGCGTCCCACGCCTTGGGCCTACTCACAATTTGAGAAAGACGTTCTTGACTGCGCTCTGTATGTCTTAAGTGGACCTGGTCACTTGAGCGCCACTGCACGTGCTGACCCAATTCGATGTGCTAGGGCCATTTCTGCTGCTGTACGTTGGGATTTGTATAAAAATTATGGACTTATGTTACAGAAACTGAGAGTTTATGCATTTCTACTTTGCAGGTTAACTCTCCAGACGAAGATGGAGTTTTAGAAGGAAACTGGACAGACAACTTTGACGGAGGAGTTCCTCCCACTAAATGGACTGGAAGTCTGAAGATCATTCGAAAGTATTATAACACGAAGAAGCCTGTGAAATATGGACAATGTTGGGTTTTCTCAGGGGTCGTCACTACAAGTAAATATATTGAGATCTCAAGTTGCCCCTTGAAAGTGCTTTCCACTTACCAAGATGATTTATGTATTTCAAACAGTTTGCAGGACATTAGGAATACCTTGCAGACCTATAACAAATTATCAGTCGGCCCATGACACTCAGAGTTCAATTACAATCGATTACTTCCTGGATGATGATGGAAAAGCTATTGAAAAGTTAAACACAGACTCTGTGTGGTAAGATGACCTAATGAGGACGTAGGCGTAACTCCAACTGCTTTATTATTGTTAACTGTGTAAACTGATGACAAACTGCAGGAACTTCCACGTATGGAATGAGGTGTACATGAAGCGTCCAGATATGGGTGAACAGGATTACGGGGGTTGGCAAGTAATCGATGCGACTCCTCAAGAAAAAAGTGATGAGATGTACCGATGTGGACCCGCGTCTGTTGGTGCAATTCGACGGGGAGAAATTCTTCGACCATACGATGGACCTTTTGTGTTCAGTGAAGTAAATGCGGATAAAGTCTACTGGCATTATCGAGGAGTCAACCGACCTCTTAAACTTTTAGGAAAGAAACCAGATGCGTAAGTTGATTATCCTGTGAAGTGGAATTTAACTTTACAATAAGTATGATGATTTGTAGGATCGGGTTGTTGATTAGTACAAAAGCAGTAGGCAAGTTTGAAAGAGAAGATGTTACGGATTCTTATAAGTACCCTGAAAGTAAAGAAAAATATTATTTATGGATTTCCACCTTGAGGGTTAAAGGATTCGAATTTCATGAAACTTGTAACTTTGCAGAAACTTCGGAGGAACGCGAAGCTTTAATCACTGCCTTAAAATATAGCGAGAGTTTATTCAGTCGTTACTACTTAAACGCAGATTTCAATGATGTCCGCTTTGATTTTGAACTCCGTGATGATATTGTAATTGGATCATCCTTCAGGTAAATTCAATGAAGTGTCATTACTATAATGTTTTAAGGCAACACAAGTAAATCTGATCCTGATTATCCATACGCTTTTTAGAGTTATTCTGATAGTTACCAATGTCAGCCCAGACAAAGATTACGATGTGTCAGCATCTCTAAGAGTAGATACGATGCTCTACACAGGAAAAGTCAAGGCTGAAGTGAAAAGGGAAATATTTGAAATAAATGTCGGCCCTGAGTCTGGTAATTAAATTCGTTGTTGTAACTTTTATCTTAAACTAACTAGACTCATGACATTGCTTCTATCCACAGAGGAAGAAATAACACTAGAAGTTTCCTACGAAGAATATGCTTCAAAACTGTGTGATCAGTGTGATTTCAATATTGCTTGCTTGGCAAATGTGAGACAAACTGAATTCGAATACTTTGCTCAGGATGACTTCCGAGTGAGAAAACCCGATATTAAGTTTGAGGTAAAGCGTAGATCAGACCTAGTGAAGATAGTCAATGTTCTACATGTTTTTATTGATGACACAGATTGCGGACATGGATGATATAATGGTGGGTGAGCCAATGGTAGGAATAGTTAATCTAAAAAATCCTCTTCCTGTTCCACTGACGAAGTGTCAATTCCTTATTGATGGGCCAGGATTAGGAGAGCCATTAAAAATTAAAGTTAAAGAGTACGTTTTCCGAGGAGAGTATACAGAAATTAATCAAACGATCAGTTTGAATAGCAATTTTGTATTCTGTGTATAATTTTATAGGTCTATCGAGCCAGGAGAAAAGGCTACAGCAGAGTTTGAACTGACACCAAAAGTTGTTGGCGAGAAAACCATTTCAGCGAAATTCAACTCTAAGGAATTAGAAGATGTCGATGGATTCGTAACAATTATAGTAAATCCAGGCAATGAAATTACGACAACATTATAACAATAATTAGTTACACAATTCACACCGATTTACCAGTTTACTGTTGGCATTAATCTTTTATTGTACACAAAAGGTAACAATAATTGAGTTTGCAAATCATGCAACAATAAATTAACCTCTGTAATATTTGAATAAAAGTCTACATTTTGAACAATGAATTTTACTTTGGTTTCCAACGATATTTTTGCCCAAGCACTAAAAAAGCATTAGTGGTTTACTTGTCTTCTCTTTGTGCCTGCCTGCAAATATTTTGACGCATCTCCCTCTTTGACAAGAAAAAGCCTAAAGTGAGTGCAAAAGGAGGAGTTTTCTCATCGAAAATTCGGTTTTGGTTGTTGGAAATAGTTCAGGGAGTCACACGATGAGTCATCCGGCTGCTAACGGGTCTGTTAACAACAATGGAGCTTCCGGTGGATCGAAGAGTTCTGCGGAGAATGGGGGAGACATTGATGAAGGTCTGTACTCCAGACAAATCTACGTGTTGGGAAAGGAAGCGATGACGCGAATGGCCTCGTCGAATGTCCTTATCTCGGGAATGGGTGGACTTGGAGTAGAAGTCGCGAAGAACGTCATTCTTGGAGGTGTAAAATCGGTGACCATCCAAGACACAAAAGCTACAACATGGGAAGACCTGGCGACGCACTTCTACTTGAAGGAATGCGACGTTGGAAAAAACAGGGCAACACAAAGTCTGAAATCGCTGGCTGAATTGAACCGCTACGTTGTGGTGAAGGAAACCTCTGAGCCTCTCACTCCCGAGCTAATTGTGGGTGGGAACTTCAGAACGGTAGTCGTAACGGATGGAGCTGCCTCGTCCGAAGATCTGAAGGGGATTGCACAGTTCTGTCACGACAAAGGCATCTACTTCATTTTAGCGGATTCTAGAGGAGTCTTTTCACGAGTGTTTTGTGATTTCGGAGAAGATTTTGTGGTCAATGATGTGAATGGAGAAAATCCCACGAGCACAATGATTGCTGAAATCACTCAGGAGGAAGAGGGATTCGTGACTTGTCTTATTCGGCACGGATTGGGCGATAACGACTTTGTGACCTTTTCTGAAGTCCAAGGAATGGAAGAGCTAAATGGGTGTGAGCCTGTTCGAATCCAAGTCACTGGGCCGTACACATTTAAACTTTTGAAGGACACGAGAGGTAATTTGACTTTTACATCTATTGTCTTTGGGCAGACAAACGGAGTATATTATAAATACTGAAATCGATAACGCAGCATATTATAAATACTGAAAATGTTGAATGTGTCTTGTATAGAACTGACTGGATACGCGCGAGGAGGTGTCGTAACTCAAGTGAAGATGCCGAAAAAATTGAAATTCAAGTCTCTCAAAGACGCTATGAGTGGACCTGAGTGTCTTGTAACCGACTACGCCAAAATGGATTCTCCAGTCACACTGAATGTGGCCTTCCAAGCTTTAGACTCGTTTGTGGACACATATGGGAGGAGACCTGCGCCATGGAATCAAGAGGACGCGAAGGTTATGCTGAGTATTGCGGAGCCTATTGCTAAGGCTAATGAGGTGGAAATTAGTGCGAAGCTGGTCAAGATCTTCAGCTACGTTTGCTCAGGCCAGACCATTCCTGTGAATGGGGTAGTTGGAGGAGTTGTTGCTCAGGAAGTAATGAAGTCTGTCAGTGGAAAGTTTAATCCTATCTTCCAATGGATGTTCTTCGATGCAATCGAGTGCCTTCCCAATGAATTCAATGACGATGGATCTCCGAAGACTCCAGTTGATGAGTTGGAGTTTCAAGGAGGAGGTACACGATACGATGGTCAGATTGCTATCTTCGGAAAACGTTACCAAGAATTGCTGGGGGCCCAGAAGTACTTTGTCGTCGGAGCTGGAGCAATCGGTAATAATAATACTGTTGATATAATATAAATAATATTTATAAAGAATCTACAGCAAATCTAAAAATGCCCGACCTGATTGCAGGGTGTGAGCTTCTCAAGAACTTTGCAATGATGGGAATCGGAGCTACAGACGGAAAAGTTGTTGTCACTGACATGGACAGAATCGAACGGTCTAATCTCAACCGGCAGTTCCTTTTCCGCGACAGCAACGTAGGTCAAGCGAAGTCACTCTGTGCTGCCAACGCAGTCAAAGAAATGAACCCCAACATCAACGTGGAATACCACGAGAACAGAGTTGGACCCGAAACCGAAAATGTTTACGATGATACATTTTTTGAGCAACTTAGTGGGGTTGCAAACGCACTTGACAATGTCGATGCTCGCATCTACATGGATCAAAGATGCGTGTATTACAAGAAGCCTCTTCTTGAATCTGGAACTCTCGGAACCAAAGGCAATTCTCAGGTTGTGATTCCTCACATGACGGAAAGCTACGGCTGCAGTCCAGACCCTCCTGAGAAAAGTACTCGCCTCAGCAGTTTCCTGACGTATGCTCCTTACAGCGTACACCATACGCTGCAGTGGGCAAGAGAAATGTTTGAAGACACATTCAAACAGAGTGCTGAGAATGCGGCTGCCTACTTGAGGGATCCTCGTTTTATGAAGAGAACCTTGAAGCGTCCGGGTAGCCAGCCGTTGAAAATTCTAGGATCCGTGCATAAGTGTCTCATTGCAGATCGTCCAGCAAACTTCGAAGATTGTGTAAAATGGGCTCGTTTAACTTGGGAAGAAAACTTCAATAACAGTATCCAACAGGTGCTATTTTGGTACCCACCGGATCTGACAACAAGCACAGGCCAACTATTTTGGTCGGGACTTAAGCGATGTCCCAGAGCATTGAAATTTGACCTGGAAGATCCTACTTGCGTGGACTTTGTGTATGCAGCTGCTAATTTGCGAGCGGACATGTACGGCATTCCTCAAGTGAGAGATCGAGATCAAGTGGCGACGCTGGCTATCGCTGTAGAGGTACCTGAGTTCGTGCCTCATCTTGCCGCGAGAATTGCCGTTACTGATGCGGAAGCTCAAATCCAGGGTGGAAACGTAGAATCAAATCGTCTTGACAAGCTGAAAAGCAGTATTCCCTCTGCTGAATCCTTCCAGGTATAATGACTTCTTCTGCTGGGTTAGTGGGGAAGTTCATGTCTGTTGTAAATTCTGATTCCTATTATGAATCTTAAGGGACTCGTGATCACCCCGCTGGAGTTCGAGAAAGATGGCGATTCGAATTTGCACATTGATTTCATTGTGGCCGGTTCCAACAGTCGAGCGATGAACTACTCCATCGCTCCAGCAGACAGACTCAAGTCCAAACTTATTGCAGGGAAGATCATCCCAGCGATTGCGACAACTTCTTCTGTTGTTTCCGGCCTTGTTGGACTGGAACTGATTAAGCTTGTTCACGGAATGACCAAATTGGAGCGATTCAAGAATGGCTTCGTTAATTTGGCGCTACCGTTCTTCGGATTTTCCGAGCCTATCTCTGTTCCAAAGAAAAAGTACTACGACCAAGAGTGGACCCTGTGGGATCGGTTTGAAGTGTCCGGAAACATGACGTTGCAAGAATTTCTGGATTACTTCACGAATGAGCACCATCTGGAAATAACCATGTTGACGCATGGAGTACGAATGTTGTACTCCTTTTTCACGTCTCAAGACCAACGGGTTGAACGATTGAAGATGCCTTTGATTGAGGTACGCAGTTATCTGTAGTGCTGAAAAATGGACATGATATCAGCTTATTCAATGATTTGATTTTCATCTTCAGGTTGCTCAACGTGTATCCAAAAGAAGAATAGAACCACATGTGAAGCATCTTTTTTTGGATCTGTGTTGTGATGACACTAACGGTGAAAACGTCGAAGTACCCTACGTCCGTTACGAAATACCTCGCCCTGTGCCCGAGGCCGAATGAAAACCATCTTCTAATGCCATCATCACTACAATTATTCTTCGAAAACTTTATAACACAATTTTTTTACAGAATTCAAGCCGATAACCTACACACATCATAATTTGTTTTATACAAAAAGTAATAGTCGACTTGTCTAAACCACACAACAATTATGACTTCAATAATATTTTAATAAAGTCCACAGTCTGAATTTCACACAAAAATAATTCACCTTCAGCAGTCTTTGACTCCATACAAATGTAAACTAAAAATGGGCAGAAATCCTATCTATCTCCACTAAATCTTCTACTATTTCGTCTATTTTACTCCCAATTTTTCTGCAAACCTCAAGTTTTTCTTGCCAAGGAAGATACAGAAACTCCCAAACGAGATCTCCATCAATAATACCTTTCACTGGGTTTCCAACAGTTCTTTCGGAAAACTTCAACGTTCTGGAAAGAATACCACAACAAAAATGAGGACTACTTTTACAGTATCCCGACTCCCATTAAGAATGAGATTACCTGAAAGCTTTAGGGTTTAAAGCAGCCCTGTGCTGAAGGTAGCTGTTGAGAACATTTTGTAGCATGAACAGCCTACGGTAAGTCCTCTCAGGTACAGGAAGCAGAAATCCCAGGGAGCCATCGAGTGTGGCGTAGAAGGAAACTTGTCTCTTCCCAATTGCTAACGGGTTTTTCTTCGTCGTTGATGGATCCAGCACCTTGCATCTTACTCTAACAAATGTTACCACATTTTGTCCCAAATGGAAGTCCGCCTTTCTGAGTAGTCTTTGGCCTGATGAAAAGATTCAATCATTTTTGAAGGGCTATAATTTAAAGAAATGCTTCAATTATAAGCTTACCTCCAAAACTATCCTTCGGATTTTGAGGTTGAAACATGTATATAATGAAGTTTCTATCTCTATCTGCGGCTATAAGTCCAAGCTGCGTATTATCGATCAAGTAGCTTATTCCGTAAACCTCCAAAGGCTTGAAGTCCTAAATTGTATGATTCCCATAAACTTTAATGAATTTCAACGAAACCATCATGTCATATGTTACGATGTAAGAATGCTTACTCTTGACACAACCGCTAATGTTCTGTATTTTTCTTGAAATCTCAGTAAAGACACAGATTTGTACACATCCGCTATGTAGATAAGATTTTTTACGCTGATCATTTGGTGAATGTAGATTTGAGTGTCGATGAATGCGATTCCGACCAAGTCATTGTCTTTCAATTGCCAGAGGTACAACTGAAAGAATTATTCGACAAAAAAAGAATACAACTTAACTGTAACTGTAGTAAAACCATAATTGCTGAATATTCAGGTAACCGTACCTTTTGTCCCACAGCTGCACAAAGAAATCCCATCACACTCACAAGAGCTGTCACTGGTCCTTTATGTTCTTTGGTATGAAGTACTTTGCACTTATGCTTGGTCAAAGGTTGTCCTGGTTCGGGTTCTACTTCGATTACATCTATAATCATAATCCGACCTTTACTAGTTGTGTCCTCGCCATATGAATAGCTGGTTCCGACAGCTAGGTATCCTCTGAGACCAGTACGTGCACCCTCATACGCCAAGTCAACGACTTTCAAGCACAATACATTCTCAAATGGTTCCATTTCTTGAGCGGTGTTTGGAATAACCTTTAATGAAGAATTTTTAATATAAACTCATGAAATTTAAATTGTAATTCTTCAAAACCTAGAAAACCTACTTCCCATGTCGCGGAGGAGAACAAACGAATCGTAAAGTTGTCTCGGACAGGCATAGGGAATCTTTCATCCTTTTGCTCCTCAATAAATTCCTGTATGGCAAATTACGAACATAATTAGTACTCCGCCATTACCATTACCGTCTCAAAATTCAATGACATGATTTAATATATTTGTCACCTTCTCATCTCCAGCCACACGACAAATTTTTGTTGAAAACTCGGAGTTACTCAAAGCTACTACGTATAACTTGGACTCAATATGGTAGATCACAAAATGAGCGGTGCATCTCAAAGGTACTTTTCTGATAGGCCAGGGCGCATCGTACGATAGATGTTTAGGAAGCATGCAAATTCTAAAGTCGAAGTCCCCATTGCAGTAAATGAATCCTCCTTGTGGACAGTTGGGATTATTGAACGGTGCAAAGGCAACTATTTTAGAATCTATTCCCATCGGATGGAACCTCAACTGTCCTGTGGTGGTCATGAATACCCAATGAGGGTATGGGCCACAGATGAAGACCTTGAAGCAAATCACGAGTTAAGCATTTTTCGTCTATCAGATTTAAATATTACTCACCCCAGCATAGCCTCCAAGGAATGGAAAATGACGAAAATGATTACGCAAAGCAAGGGAAAATGGTACATCTTTCGAACCTCCCTTCGATTTGGCCCTGATAATGAAATCCCCGTTAGAGAAAAATTAATAATGGCGAGTAATATTTAGAATTACGATTTTTTCTCCCGAAGAATAAGTCCATGTCGGATGACAGAAAACCGTAGTTTTAAGACGTCTTCATATGACTCTTCGTAGTATGGGTATGCTTCATACATACTCAAATCATCGCCAACTCGTGCGAACAACGTGGGCCGTCGATTTAGATTACCCAAACCAACAAGCATCAGTTCGTGTACAGAAGGCAAGGTTTCTCCGTCAGATCTGTCATAGAATAATTTGCTATATCACACTTATAAGACGATTTTTAAAACCTACATGTAAATGACTAACCCCACATGCTTGAAATCTTGTTTTTGAGTAGTATGACCCAAAATTCTAGGTGTAGTGGCAAAGTCAACTACATTCATTCTGAGTTGCAGGTCTGGAAGTGTATAGATTTCTAAGGCTCCAGTGTCTCTGGCAATCACAAGCCAATGACTAGGTGGGATCACCTGTTGCCTCTGCCTATTTCTTCGCCACCATCTGGAAGTGATAGCTGCTTGTTGCTTTTTAAAATCAGAGTCAGCCGCATCAGGATTTCCATACAATAATTCTTCTTCGTCCCTCATTTCCCTGTAAATTAATCATTTCAATTATTATTTTACTGTACAATAACTTCAAACTGAGCAAAGATATGCGTTAATTACTTTTTAATTTTAGTTATTTTGACAATCTGTTCCTCTGGAGAATCATCGGAGGGTTTTGTAGTAGTGAACAAACCACTTGTGTCACAATAAGTTGATATTGCTACAATTTTGGATTTCTACAAAAACAAATTACCAATAACTTATTACTCAGTAAAAAAATTTAAAGAAGTTCACGATAAATTGCGCCATACTTTGTGAAGTTGAGTGAAATTCGCCACAAGTTTGTCGCCAACAAAAGTCAGTAAGACTATTTGTCCTTCTTCTGTCAGAACAGAGACGTACGGATCAGAGCTTGACGCGAAAACAATATCAGAAGTCAAGTCAAGGTTCAACTTCTGAACTTCCTCTGTTCCATTCAGCAAAATAACCCCTTCTTTGTGAACCTGTGATAAACCGAACATTTCCATTACCATCCGAGTAACATGGATTCAAAATCACATTCTCTCTCACCTGAATGATATATTTCATGTTCCCAATGTTAGCCACATGAACTGTAGGAGAGTCTGTTTTAAATCCACTACTATTAATTTGATTGATATCTTCCCCAGCTTGCAAAATCTGCCCAAGAGAATTATATCAATACACATTTTGCTAAGATCACGATGTAGTTAAAATAAGTTAACGCTTTGATAAATTATCCTTACGATTGACTTCGCTTCCTGAGACACAACAATCAAACCGTGATTTGTCGATCCATTGGGTAGTAAAAGTGTCCATAAATCTCGTAAACCATGGATTGGAATGGTAGTAACGATGCTCGGGCGAATAGATCGTTGTAAAACACACAATGCACCGTTCTTCCCATGGCCACTTGTAGTAACTATTTCAAGGTCAGGATCTTCTAACGCTTGAAAGTCGTCCGATAAGAAAGATGGTTCTCCAAGAGTCATGTTTCCACAGGGTCCAATGTTTAGAATACTGTCGCAAACCTTGATAACCAAAACCGATGATAAGCATCAATAATACAAATTCATTTACTATGCTACGAATATTTTATATCCACCTCAAATGAGTAAGTGTTGATAACAAAGTGAGTTTTCTTTTCACTTCCATAAACTTCGACTTCTTCTTGGTCTAGTACCATTCTTGATTTCTTCACTTTTACTACTTCTTCATCTTCATCATCCTCAAAATCAAGAGTAAGAGGAGCCTCACTGGTTCCGTTCTTCTCTCCATTAACGGCCTCTGCTGGTGGCTGATCAATAACTTCACGAACAATACCTTTATCGCTCAAGCGAAGTAGCAAAGAGTTGCCCAACCTTGATCCCAGAAAGACGTAGTCTTTGTCGCATATCAGCATCTAACGAAAAAAGTTTATTTAGCTAATTGATATTCAGTATTGCCACCTTCTTTAATTTTTTAAAGTGTAAAATGTGACTTACACAAGAAGTCAGAACAGACGAAGCTGCTTTGTCAAAATGGAAACCCCGGACACTTGTTAACGAGTCACATAGTAAGGTGAGTACATAAAGTTCGCCACCTTTCAGAGACAGGATAACCTTGTCATGGGTAAGAAAATCTGCTTGAGCACAATCTAGTGTCATCACTACATCTTCTTGGTCCTCTGAAATCAAAAAATTACAATTGAAACATTACGAATCGCAGCAAAGAAACTGTGACAAGCCGCTCTCAACGAACAAAGTAACATGCTTGAACCATCTAAATGCACGAAACACTAAAACTTACTTAGAGGAAAATTTGTAGCTTTCTTAGCAATGCTGTTTAAAGCAACAGCATAAGGAGGTACACTTTGGTTTAAGTACAAAAGGGAGTTTTGTGTCATCAAAAGGACACCACCAATTGGTTTTGGAACGGCAAGAAGTTTACAACAATCATGAGGTAAATGGGTTACTGTCCAAATACAGGGATGAACCTTCTGAGAAACATTGAGAGACACAGCTACCAAGCAGCACGTGTCTTGTCGAACCGAAACTCGCCTGTGAAAACAAACATAACTTATATTGTTGGTTTCCCTTTGCCATTTACATTTTCGATCTCTTACCCAATATAAGTCTTGATCGGTTCGTAAATAAACACAATTGTAGGCTCATAATAACCATGAAGAAACTTGAAATCTACAACATTATCCACTTTTTCATCTAGTTCCCACAGATCCAAAGTGTATGACCTAAGTTGCGGAATTCTGTTTAAACTGGCAATGTTGGGCTGCAAAAACGAAACGAATGCCAAATGGTTAATTAAATCTACCTATTCGATTACTGCTGTGATATATTTATCGAATTAATAACAACCTTGACATCGACGACGTCGCTAAAATGTTCTTCGAAGACGCTGTCCCGCCTGAGAAAAGGAATGATTACAAGTTGTCGCCCATACACCAACAAAGCAGCGCAGCGTCCCTCTGGGTCTACTCTTAGCGTACTGTTTAAAGCGAGTAAGTGGCCACCCTGAAAAAAATATTTAGCATGAAAATTAGAATTCATTTTCACACTGCTGACTACTGTGAGTAACGACAAAACATGAATGAATGACTGTTGCAGCATTCTCAATTCTCAATACCTTCAGATCTTCAGTTTCAAAATAATGTACTGAAATGGTCCTAAGGTCGTGAGTATCTGGGTCATACTCTACGATTGCCAACTTAGCATCTTTGAATGCCAGCAAAAGCGCATCTCTAGCTAAACTGAGAGCCATAGGTTCCATTGCAATCAGCGTCCCGTGAAAGCGGTACTCCCCCATACACTCCATCTTCATTTTTGGCGGCTTTGATTCATCTATTGTTAAAAAAAAAGAAAATCACAAACTCATCTTACGCACAACAATGCTTCATAATCATCTTACCGACTGTAGTTTCGTATTGATCTGGAACGAAGCGATAAACGCGAACAAGATTTGCACCGGCGACGACCAAATTCTTCTCGCGTCGATCGAAAAAGTAGCAGTAGGAGCACATCTCCACCCCCGTCGGAGGGTGCAACTCCTTGTTGATCGAAAACATTGCGGGACCACTCGATCGCCACACCCGAATGTAAACAATCGAAATCTGTCAAAAAAGGACAACAATCAGAAACCACTCCGGAACGATTCCAGAGATTCCAGACTCATCGTTGTTTGGGAATTCACACGAGTTGCGCCAAACCGCCTTTCCCGCTCTCACGATGCCCCGTCTACTCCGCCTCTTTGTCTCCACTGCGTCCCTTCCAACTTCCCAACAAAGTGAATCCACTGATCTTCTAGATCAGTGAGTGAATCTAACATCCAAGACAAAAATTCTAACGTGTCTACGACAGCTAGTTTATTTCACGGCAAGCACACCATTAATTTAAAGTTGATGAACGTTGGTAGTCATCTTCTTGAGATGCAACATCCTCCGCTGGAGATTTGGATTAAGAAATCTCTTTCTGTAAATTGCACTCTCAGAACTAGGTACGTAATTTTAATATGCTTCACGCGTTGATGATTGACACTACTGGCACAAGATGATTTCAAGTTTCCAGCATGATAATGCAATGAGTTATATAAAACATAAATTAAATGTGAAAATTAGTAATTACAAGTAATAATAAATTGTATGTATTTGAGCGTTCTATACAGATGGTAATTCAATTTTTAAAGGCAGTGTGATAGCTGAAACTGAACAGAAGAGTTGTATTCAAAGTATTCAAACACACAGAGACAATTAGAATATTTATGACATAGCCATTGGAATATTAAAACACATATATTGCATTAATGATAAGTAACATTAAAGAAACAAAACTAATTATACTGGTTGAGGTAACTGATACTAATACAATTAGATATGGTGTGTCTACGAAGATTGTTCCTTAGGCTGCTTTGCAGAGAGGAGGAACGCACACGTACTAGACTGCTGCTTCTTCCTGTTTTTTTACATTAATCAACATCAATTTTAATCACTAGAACTTTATTGACTGTTCTTTGACAAGTTTTACTGCGTGTAGCAACATTTAACGAACCTCTTTGGTCTCTCCCTTTGCACAGGGCTCGTAAGAATATTCACGAGGCTGTGCTCTCTCTGGGGCTTTAAAAGAATTCTTGTAGAGAAGGCCAGCAACAGCACCTTAAATAGAAGGTAGATTATTGCCATAATTTTAATAATTTGATAAATTGCGTGTTAATTATAGATTGATAGTTAAAAACCCTTACCTCCTGCACAAGGTCCCATCCAGTATAACTGTGTTGCAAAATCATAAAATTGATGGTTATTATAATATGCTAAATATGCTCCTAGTAAATGCAGCTTACCCAATGTTCTGTCCAGATTCCTGTGATTACTGCCGGTCCGAAAGTTCTTGCCGGGTTCATGCTAGAACCAGTGAACTTGATCTGGTGCAAAGAAGAGGTGATATTTAGTTATCAGCGTAAGATTCAAGGTCTGAATCCGTTAGTACAAAACTTACAGCAGCCAAGTGACAAGCAGTGATGGAAAGTCCAATGGCAAGAGGTGCAGACCCTTTGATATCGTCTCTGTTTTCGTCACAGACTCCAAAGACAGTCAGAACTAACACCAAAGTAATGACAAATTCCACTCCCAAAGCTTGGGCTACACCAAGCGTAGGGTTGGGAGTTGTCATTCCAAGACTTCCTTGAACGGCTTCCGGTGTAAATGACTGTAGACAGGTAATCAACGGGTTAAAAGCTAGCAGTGACTAAAAGTATTATAAGTATGAGGGCGGATAATGAAGACAATTTACCCGTAGCATCGCAGATCCAGCCACGCCTCCAAGACATTGGAAGATAATGTACAGGGCAGCTTTGAGTGGTTTCATTTTTCCAGCGACTAAAAGTCCTGTGGTCACCGCCGGATTAATGTGGCATCCACTAACGTGTCCGATGGCCTGGAACACAGCATTTTAATTTTAATAGCAGATTATCGAGCTTTCATCAATTTAAGCAACGATAAAATACCTGAGCCATTGTCGCTACTGTGATACCAAACGCCAAAGAAATCTGAACAATACTTGGGCCGTGTTCGTCCCAACCTATGCAACTTCCACAGCCTACGAAGACCAGAATTAATGTTCCTAAGAACTCCGCTACCAACGCCTTCCACACATTCCTATCCCTCATGATTTCTCTAAGTCCAGACATTTCGGCTAAGGAAAATCCCATCTGAAATTTCAAAAATATATAAAATTAAGAAATCACAATTATCTTGATATATTCGTACATTGAAAGATCCTTTGAAAATAATCTTACAGAGTCGTCAACAGGTAGGATAGAATACTTATTTCAGAAATTAATTTTACAAGTTAGCTTTCAGAAGTTAAAACCAACACTGAATTTCTTACTGTCCGCAAAGTGGCTTGCTTGCGTAATCCTCTGCACATGGAGACACAACATGTGTGTCTTGCAGAGAGAGTGAATGAATAATTCAAGCTTTGGCTATTTATTTAGATTGGTCTATAAAAACCTTGATTGATGTTGATGAATTCTCCACAGAGTGTCATTAGTCATTACCTTCAGGTGCGTACAAATCTAAAATGGCTAAGTTTCAACGTAACGAAGATGAATGGGCTGAGGAAGTTCTGCTACATCTTACACCTACGCTTCATCACGTCTAGTCAGACAAAACTTAGCGTTTCTCCAACTCATTTGATTTAAAATATTTCTCAGCAGTTCTTTCAGGTCTACTAATTTAAATGACCAGAGGGTAAAACGAGCCTGTTAAAAATGAATTACTTACATCACAACTTTCAAGTAAAGGTGCACTCGATCTTTCAAAAATGCTAATAATATCCCATAGAATATTGATAATATTGCAGGCCAAGCTCTGTCTGCCCTTTCACGCAATACGGCAAGAAAATTTTATGCCAGTTTTTTAACGCTTCTCGAGAAGATTACTTAATGCGTGACTTGGTCTCTTCAACCTTAAGTACGTGTACAATAGGAATGAATAATCTCTTTATTTTCTTACATTGACTGAAGCAAAATTTCAGACAGAGACAGTTCCTTGAATGAAGATATGCTGCGGTTCAAATTAAATATGGACAAGAAGAGAATGTAATAGTTTCTTGTTCGTGCTTCCTAATACGGCTAACTGCGGTCAATAGGAGACTCCAAAACTTGAACAGATTTTGATCTTTACCGGAGGTTCAGTTGGAATAGGTGATGTCTGTGGATGACTAAAAATGCGTGACATTAATGCATCAGTTTAGCCATGAACTAAAACTGGTAGGATGGGAAATAATATGGGGATTGGGAACGATGAGCAGAGATATACATATGATAATCACCGTTCACAAAAGGAGGACTGGGTATTATGATGACAAATTCCTATAAATCATGCAACGAGACACGTTGTGAGTGTTACTTTTTAATTTGTCATGATATTAAACACTATCTCGTATATATCAAGTGAGCAGTGGGAATCGTCGTATATTTGTGGGCTGTGCTTTTGTCCCATATCACAATAAATGCTCAGCTCTTTATGAGACACCCTGAGCATCAGAACCTACCACGTTTAATCAAAAAGGCTAGTGTAATGAAGTTCCCAAAGCGCTGCTTTTCTGCACTACAAACGTCTGTCGGAGCCGGCAAAGTATGTAGAATGTGTAGTAACAACAAAGTCAACATATAAATTGGGAATCACAAGAGTGCCGAGTAATTTAAAGGCAGATTTTTAACAACTGATTCAAGAATCTCATGTTTTCAAATGAATTTGGGCCAAGAGCATGAGCATATTTATTCTAAAATGTGTTTAATTCATGACATTACCTGTTTTGCAAAAGTTTCAATCAATAATACACTTTATTTTCAATTATGTTTGTCTTACTTATTGACATATTGGAACTTTAGAACACCTTTGATAACAAGATATCGATGGAATTTCGGAATGTCGACAGTCTGCAGATAGAACAGCCAATTTACGCACGCATGTCAAGTAAAACAAATACTTAGCTTTCATTTCACATGACAAGTGCAAATGACAAGCATTTAGTGAATGTCTCATAAACTAATCCTTCATCAATAATTTGCCTTGAGAGGTGACTGGAAATCCGATTAATCATTTGAGTGAAGTAAGTTATGCAGAGTGTGTAATCGATAAAAATGGTTTTGTTCTGATAAGCTGTTGCGGGTCTTCTCGATCAACTTGTTATTGACTACACATTCTTGTTGATTTACTTATGAATCACACACCCACATTCAGGTACTTCACTTCTCTTTCTCTCAAGATTCCTGAGGTGTCTGAACATTAAGGTAAATACTAGAATAGGATGACAGTACAAGTGCACTTCGTTTCTTTAATATTCATTCACCATGTAAGACGTAACACACCTTGCACCTTACCCACTCCTCAATTATGTGCGTAGAGTTAGAGAGCTTAGTATGGGTTTAATTTATTCCGCACCTTTTGAGACTCAAGCAGTTTTACGTAAGAGTAAACAGTGCGTACCTCCCAAGTGCAATTCTGATATCATCATCTCTGATTCATCGAATTACAAAGTCATAATTCGGTAAATAACATGTTTCCCCATTGTCTTACTGAGACAAATTGTCATAAAGTTTCTCATTTTGGATATTAACATTCATCCCACACAGCAGGCAGCCAACAACAATGAACTCACACCTTTTAGATCAATGCACAATCACGATGTGTGTCTACTATTCATTCATATCAGCACAGTCTCCAGTATAATTTCAATGGGTTCAGCATTACCTGATATGTTTATTACATTTCATTCACAAAACTTTCGGGACGGCCAACAATTAGACTAAAATTTTTATATCAGGAATTTTTCATACTTTAAAAAGCTCTGACGTGAGCTTCAGAAACACTCCAAAGTGCGAGCAAATGGGAAATTAATTATTGTTCAATATCTCGACCATAATCGAAGGTCGTCTGTGATTTTTTTGCAACTACCAAGACACACTCTCGAAGTTCACAATGATGTCATCAACTTAAACTGTAGCTTTTTGCTCTGCACACAAAGCGTCTGTCGTTTTTACATTCAATCAGGATTGATGACTATTTATGGGATTACTTTTTAATTGGTGTGCCTCCGGCTAATGCGATGAATAACCAACAAGATCATGTTAAGCTCGTTATACAAATTAAACTTATCTTTTCGTGCTTTGAAGTTGGTGCAATAAACCAACATTTCTAATTCCAACACAAGATTTAAATAATCGCCTTAATTTATGAGTATACTCACAATGCCACTGATGCGACGAAATTGAATTTAAGTTCTCGAAATTGATGGAGTCGATTCACTCTATACTCTGTGTTAAATTAGTGGAAGTAAATGAGTTTACAACCGTTTGACAAAGACTTCATGCGAAGGATCAAAGGGACCGTTTGTAATGCTTGTACGGTTATTTGTAATCGAGAAAGTCAAAAGTCTTTTCTCATAATTCGATGCAGATTTTAAATTCTGTATTGTATTAGATGGAAAACACGGAACTCGAAAGTTTTTACTAAACCAATACGAAATACAACAATCTACTCACTTTGAGAACTCCTAAGGTTGCGCTTCAGCGTCTTCCTGATAACTGAGCTCTGATGTGACTTAAGACAAGCAAACCACTAATGAAAACAACTTCTCTCGTTACTACAAACTTCTGATCCAAAAACATGTTAGATATTGGTTACATAAGTTCCAATAATGCCACCAAATTTCAGTTTAATTTCATGAAAGTTGGTGCAAATGTGTGCAATTATAAGTTTTTTATGAGACTAATCGACTATATTGACTATAATAGGTATATGAAATGGATTTAAGTACTTACTCAAAATGTTCTCTAACAGAAGA
>JAQGAC010000669.1:0-20676 GCA_034696585.1 Isotomurus maculatus
AGACTGTAGACTCTGTAGAGGCTGTGAATAATAAGGGTTGTACATAATTTCGCTTAGAGCTGCCTTTCGAGAAGATCAAATAAATTCTAAGCAGAAGTGCAGAGAATGTGGCGTAGATCCTTCGGGATATTCGGGAAGAGAGACAAGAAACTCGGCGTAACTCTTTCATCCCCATGTAATAACTCGACTTGAAAGTATTTGGGAACTGCACTATTAATGAGCCGTGGGTAGTTAAACTGTCAATGGTAAGAGAGAAATGCATGAGAGTCTGCTAAACGGTTGCGAATATTTATTTCACGATGAAAGGATAGACTTAAATTACTTTCCGGACTTTATTACATCTTTATTCCTTCTGAGAGAAGAGCCTCGTTTCGTGTGAGCTAAAAGTGAGTGGCACATTGCACAGCTTATATACATTGTTAGTCATATATAGCTTGTGGCATGCAGTAATTGATTACTACACTCTGGACTTTGTTGGGATGTCAAACGGAACATATCGTATTAACTTAAAGAATCCCCAGGACAGCGCATAACTGACGAGGTTCCTACATGGAAAGTGTGTAAAGCTGAATGTGGATTGGGATTTCCTCCCGGAGATCCTTTCCTGTTCCAAGATCACATTCTCATTTAAGATGTCTCTTGAGATGAACAATGTCCCTGGAGTTAACACACACAGAATACACTTCGTTCCTTTTGATCAAATTGCAATTTCAAACACTCAATTCATTATTATTTCACAAACCCATTTACTCCGTGAGACAAGAACAACGCATTGGGATCACTCGTGCATGTCCTTTCTTACTAGCACAATTCGATTAGCAGCAGCAAGCAACTCTCGTCCCTAGATAAACTAGCCGACAACACACACACTATCTCTTCTAAGCTACAACCAAGACAATCTACTTTTACATTTTAGTGACTAGTCCGACACAGTGTTCTCGCTTCCAAGGAACTGCAACGATGCAATTTAAACTCCTCGCACTCTTTTCCTTCTGCTCAGGCTTAATAAAATGAATTTTACGTGCAATAACCACTTTTCGCAATGTGTACATTGTGCACAATGCAAAGAACCGCATCTATGCAAACACCATAGGAAATAATTTCCTTAATTCTCTAGATCTCTCCTACAAACGCTTCCTCCTTTCCTTCTTCCATCTAAAATCTACGTGCAATTCTACCGATAACACCAATCATAGAATAACACCTACAAAGACTACAATAGAAACAAAAGCACCAACTAGCACAATAAGTTGCACTAATGCACATAAACACAATTCCTTTTAATCCCTTTCAAATGTCACAGGACGGCACGAGAGAGAGAGAACGCAAATGCGAAAGTAATGAAATGAATCCCTGAGTATAAACTCGATTTATTCAAAGTTACCATTGTTTTACAGTTTGGCCAAGTGGCTCACAAAACTACAACTACTCCTAGCGTAGTGTCTACACACAGTCACAGTCAGCTCACATTATAAAATCATATTCGCACAATGCAGTTGCAGGAAATCTCAAGTCAAACTCTGTGGAGAATCAAGAGTTATACGACTTCATGCACAACTACGAAACTACGTGTGCACAATCCTTTTTGGCTTTCTCTCTCGAACTTTCCATTTCCAGTCTGTGGAACTTTGCTCCGGGAGAGAGAGGAAAGAAAAGACATATTCATAAATATATTTCATACCCGGAAAGTGCAGTCCTGGAAATTTTGACAAGTCTAATAAACACCCTTGACTTATAAAACAAAGTAATGACACACCACCACCAGAGTTGAAGTTGCATCATCAACGTGTACGTGAAGCGAAGAAGTGAACAGCACTAAAACTCACACTGGCAGGTTGAGTACATCGTTCAATTTAAATTTAGGACTGTCTGACGAAGCAAATACACTACTGTCATCAACACAAAACTGTCATTCCCAAAGACCTCTTCACAAATGGCCTCGATGGCCTTTTCTATTTCCACAACTCGTTAGTATTACACCTCACGAATGAGTCCTTTCGGAATAATTTACTTTTTTTACTCAACCATCCACACACATAATTATTTTTAATGCTCCACGCATAATTTTTTCTGTATCGTTTTCTTAATACGCGTTTCAATACTTGGATCACATTACTTCAAAATCTCTACTTGAATTTCCATCACCTTCTACTATATGCATACAGTTCATTTCTAGAATCTAGAATTACTCGAGTACTTCTCATCTACTGAAGTTTTAAAATCCCTCGTGAGTGGCTGCATCTGAATATACAAATGAATTTGAATGAAGCAAGGAAATGACTTGTAATAGGAAGTAAGACAGCAGGCAGTGTGGTTGGCTTGCTCAGTAGAAGTCAGCGTAATAAAAAAAGGTTTATTTTTGTTTATAATTCAGCAGCATCAGATGCATCATCATATTGAAGATGACTAGTACACAAAACACTAGTAAATTTCAGTTTGTGTGAGTCATTTTTACTTTTCTCGCATCAAATTAGACACAGCCATTCACAGAGAGTTTCTTTTCAACTTCATCTTGCATTGAAATGAGCCCATGAGGATGCCAACACACGAAGCAATGTGGAAAAAGCCTTTCCGGTGGTTGGATTTCAGGAGGAATTAATTCAGGATTGTTCGTAATTTCATCTGCTAATACCCTCACTCTCCTAGCTTACTGTCTTTTAGCGTTATTTGCTTAAATAAACCCAACTCCGCTTGCCCAAAAGGGTTGGTCAATTTGATTTATTTCTATTTGCTTAAAGAGGTCACTCGAACTGTGTGAGCGATTCCGAGTATCCAGAATGGATTTAGGTTTTAATTGTGTGTTTGCCTTCAGCATTTATGTACGACGATAAACTTTCTCTCTCTAAGTTTAGGAGGATGTGGCCAACAATGTTCTCGTTCAATTTGTACATCTCCACAGAAGTAAATTATATCTATAACTCTGCAAACAACACGCTTAGCAGCATAACTATGTATTATCTCTCCAGGAATTCCAGCCAACTTTGTGTATTTGTGCCCTTCTGCTATTGATATTAGGCTTAATATGTTATTTATTTTATACCGATAGCCCATGTGTGTGTGTTTGTGTATCTGACTCTCTGTATATCTTTAGCAAAAATCATGCATGAGAATTGTTCTTCGCATGAACTGCACAATTTCTTTAGGATTTGTGCAACTCATGCAGACACGGACTGTACACAACTCCATTTCAGAATTACAGCATTAGCCGAAAAGTGAGTGTAAGTGTTCTTCGATTGTATATGTCCCGATAGAGAAACAGATACGACAAGAATCAAGAGAAAGATACACACACACACGAGGAGGTAAACTCAGCAAAATGTGTATGAAGTGAGCATTAGCTACATTTTATTATGTTCACATAACAGTCCGCCTTGTTAAATATTCACAACCATATGCCATGAATAGTAGAATACTTTCTGCGTCTGTGGCTCCGTGTGTTATTCCATTACAACTCGGCTTATTTCCAGGAGCCTTCCTTCGAGTTTGCTTGTTTGTGTGTGTATGGTTTCCCACTGGTCAAATACTTGAAGATGAGGATTCATGTGAATCTGTCTGTGAAATGAGTCTCTCTTTCCAGAGGTTACGAAGTATCGTAAAATGTTGATACTACTGCGTGGGTGATGTAAAATAGAGGAAGTGCTTCCAGAGCTTCCAGCACACATGTGAATCCTTCCTCATCAAAATCATCATCTCATATGGCGAAGAGAATTCATCTTGTACAACAAACACACGACACACACAGTCTTCCTCTCAGCTTTTACTTTAATCTAATATTTAATACGAAAGCTTGAGAAAGGCAGGAAGAACAGGAAACTTCACACGCATCAATGCATTTATTCCTCTTCCCCTTCACTGCCTCAGAGTCAAACTTAAGTAGATTTTTTGGACACGGGTTCAATCAAATTTAGCATAAAAAAGTCTTGTGCTCTTTCAACTTTCGTGTGCTAAGGAATCCATTTTTTCATCGCATAATAATATCGTTTTTACACATTCATCCACTCATCTCCAGAACCAAGAAAATCTGCATCCCAACTACATTCCCGTTCTATTGTTTCCCATTTATTTCTCCTTTATTTCGAGACCGAGACTCTCTGCTCAACTTACTTAAACTGCAGTAACAATAATCATAATCATAACCAACAAATATATGAACTTTTTACTTATTTTGTTTGCAAATTCTTCAGGCTCTCTCCGTCTACACTCAAACACACATGCAATGATCTCATCGTCCTCTATTTGCTCTTTCCTCTCGCCTCTACTTTCCTAAGATTTCCTGGTTTTGATAATTTTTCTACAAGGAACGAAGGAACCCACCATCCATATACCGTAGTAGTCAGAGTTCAAAAACTCCATTAATCCAACATGAGTCCGTGCAGAGAACTTGTCATGAAATCCAATTGTTTTTGTCATACGCTAGAAAAAGTCATCTTTAAAAAGAATTTGGCCACGAAACAAATTTACATTTACAAGGATTCTTCGTTCCTTCCGTCAACTAACGAAGAAGGTATGCGGAGGAAGTACAATGGCCGTACGACATGAAATGTGTCATGAAATAGAGTAGGAGGTTATTTATTTCTTTTCCCGTCTTCCCTTTTTGACACAAGAAAAACAAAAACTCTGACCAAATTAGGCTGGGCTATGTCATGTCATGTCGACCAGTCATCATCCTCCTCTAATCTAATCATAAGCAGTAAAATACGTAACCTCTCACTTGCAGAATTGCAATGTGAATCATTACACACAGCCTGTGAATAACTCAACGAATTAAATACTGCAAAGTTAGGTGTGCCCATTTTTAAGAGACAATTCTAGATTTATGAAGTTTAGTACGGGAATCAGCACAAACTGTTACACAAGCACCAATTTCCTCTAAACGAAAGTGTTTATAAAAGGCGAGTTAAAGGTTCCCTCAACTGTCGATGGAAAAAATTAAACGTAAAAATTGCTAGGCTGTTGTAATGCAGGTTATACATATCGTGCTGAGACATTTTGCTTTAGGTTCCTAGTGTTTTATCAGAAGAACTAGAGGGGCGACGATACAATTTATTTAAAGTCTCAAGCGTTGCATGACAGAAGATGATAGTGCAGAACCGAAAGCAAAACCATGTAGTCGTACAACATGCATGTCATATATATTAGACGGTAGAAGGCAAGCCAGTTAGCGAGAGAAAAGTCATGAGAAGAAGACATTGACGTGGCTTGCACTTTCCTTATCTCCTTTCCTTGATATGCTCACTCACGTGGAGTTAAGTCAAGCCCATGAACTAATTCAACTTTACTGCCTGACTTAAAGACGGTGAAACACCCTCCCTGACCTTAAACACGGACATGAGCTGCGTACCATAAGTCTCACCAGCTCCTTCCTTGAACAACCTTCAAAAATACTCAAACCGTTCAATGCCGCAAGCCACATGAATTCTTAAAAGAAACTAGGAGAAAGATTTCTTCATACTTTTCATTTCACACGATTTTTATGGAAAATTCGCACTCCCAGTCCCAAGACTCCTAAAAAGACCAGCCAAAGCCAAAGGTTTCCAACTAACAAGAGGCTTTGTCCTTTTACTCTGACTGGTGAAAGCCTCAGTGTATTCATTACTTTTTCACTTCTTTTTTTTTTTACTAAAATACCTCCTACTGATGCCAAGCCGGCCTGACTGCGTGTCACCATTTCTTTTTACGCTTCTGAGATTTGTTCAAAATATTTTTCAAAACTTTCTCCTTTGTTGTGACTAGATTTCTGCTTCCAGTATAACCATAAGAGAATGCATATTAGGAATAAACCTTTGTCAACAAGCTAAGTGTATTATGATGACTCTTGAACCCTTTGAATCATATAAACAGAGACAACAGAGTCTACAGAACTACGCACAAGTTACGGACAACTTGGCCTCTGACTTTTCCACAAGAGAAAGTCAAGTCCATGCGGATCTAAACAGGAAAAGTAAGAATAGCCTTCGTGTCTGGGCGTCCATCCTCGTTTACCCTCACATCACCTTACTAACTCGCATCATAATGCAATAAGTATTTCATATCTCTATTTCATACTTAAAAACTTTTTTGTCATGTTCTGTCATCACTTCATCTCTCCATGGATTTGTCCACATCATCCCCACTTTGTTCACAACCCATCAATTCCCATTCAACTCACATCTTATCATCTCACGCATTTTACTCTGGAATCATAATCTAATGAAATGTACCTTATACACTTTATACACACTCCTCTGATCGTCAACGAAATTGTAGAGCAAGGGAGAAGAAAAGCCTTAGCTGCGAGTTATAAAATCAACCCTCCTAGGCTAAAGCTAAGCGTGTGTAACTGATACCACACACACACAGTCCATGTCTCATTTCATTCTACACGTGAAAGTTGTCCTCATCATCACCCTCAACTCTCCAGTCTCTACTAAACTAATAACCTAATCCTCAAGAGAATGGGGAAATTATATGAAAAAATAATACTCTCTTAGCGACACTACTCAAACTTTGTAGTAGAAGGATAACATTCAACTTTATAAGGTTCTGTGGATTTGGAAGGGAAGTGGATACAACGCAGGAGAAGACTTCTGCCACACGACATAACAGACGCAGCAGTGGAAAGTTTAGGTGCATTATGTCTTTTTCATGTAGCTCTAAACTTGATGATGATGACTTCACGTCTCTTTATGAAGTACAAACTTTATTACGAAGTTATGAGGACCAGAACAAAACAAAGGTGTATCATTTCATGATTACCTGCGTCTCCGTGATGAAATCCTAGCCTACGACCTACTCGAAAATAGAGGCTTAGCTTAAGTAGAGACCTTCTTATCCTCCCTTAATCTCTCCTCCTCTCTATATACCTAACACGATACATCGTCCGTGTTAACAACTTTTCACTTTCTGCTTCAATCGTTAGAGATCCATTTGCTGTTAGGTTCTGCATCGCTTCATCCAAACTCGTTTTAATTTCACCCATATATTATTCTTCCGCATATTCGACATCTCCAATCACTCCAATAGACTAAAGGTTCCATATGAACTCTTATCAAAACATGGAAAAATATCTGAACTTCCAGAGGAAGAGTTTCTCTCCTCCTACATACCAACCAACACACAGCCGGATCAAACAAATGTATTTTGATACTTCAAGGCTGAATCTAACCATAAGTTACCTCACGCTTTGATGCGCAAACACCTAGTTTCCCCATATCCAAAGCTTAGCAGCTCTCTTAGTACATAAAATATTTAATAAGCTGTGGAGCTAGTAGAACCGATCTCATCTTCAAAATTCAGACCCAATCGATGTTTTTACTATCCCACGCACCAACCTTCACATATACATAAGAGATGAATTCCTTTTGTGATTTACATTCTCTGTGAAAGATATCAATTTCATTTGTAATGCATCCTTTATAAAAATCGTGTTTGTGTAGTGGAATCTCCGAAAAGCATCCCATTCCACAGTATCATCATCAATGAACACGTCAAAATCACTCACTCATCCACAAAACTGCGTTCGTTCCATGAGAAATCCCAAATGAAGTGAAATGGGACGGAAAAGAGTTTAGAAAAAATACATTTTTTATTCCTCAAGCAAACATTGACTCGAAATTTGAAATGAGTCTCCTTAGGTAATTCTTCTTTTGATGAAGAGGATCCTCTCAAGTAAATGAATGTGAAGTAGAGTTTGTGAATATACACAAAAGCACATCTCTTTACTTTTTAGGGTTATGCTTCCCAAGAAGAAAGGATTTGTGTATTTTTTAGTGTAAAAAGATGAGTTATGGATATGACTCGTTGTTTTGTTTTATTTCACCATGAAATGCAAACTGGAGAGGACTATGCACGTCCAACAAGAGACTACAAGAGGAAATTCAGTCAACCACCATCACCACCACCACGTAAGGCACCATATCATAAGGTGATACTGTGGCCATGGCATGTCACGGTCTTTTGAGAATCAAGTGAATGCATGCGTGCATGCAATACTCTCTCCACTACACAACTTTAGATTCCGTGCTGTACCAGCTAGATAAATAAATTGAGAGAAAAAACTCCTCATGCAATTTAATAAGCAAACAAAATACGATATGGTTTTTTAGGCACAAATGAAGTAAACTTTTGCGGCCGAGCTGGAACAAAACCTCAAACTCCTTCTACCTGTCAAAGTCACTTTTCTCTGCTGGAGAAAATATATGATTTTCTGTATTTCTCAAATGTTTCATACAGGAAAAAACTTTGTTTCTCATATAACTCATTTTTGGTCAGTCTCCTTGTGTGGTTCCTCGTGATATTTGAAATTTCTGATAGACCCACTTTGTCCTAAGCTACACTTCTTGACTCTCCTCTTGTTTGTTAAATGTGGGGACTAATAATCCACTTCTAAATTACAGTCCTCCACACACTCCCAGCCCTAAGATCCATATCATCCAGAATACCACCCCCATTATATTAAATTAGCCAGTATAGCCTTCCTTCATGGTCCTTCTTCATCCATGATTGCTGCTGTTTCTTCAAGTCTCTCTCCAATGTCTCCAAGAGAAAAAACCCTTGGAATTTGGAATCGTGGAGTTGACCCAAAGTGCCCCACATTTATTGCTAATTGTAAAGACATCATTATGCTCGTAATACCACATGATCTCCTCCAGCAGATATATAAGTTCACTCACAGTATCTACCACCGAACGACATAAAATGACGCCTGGATTCGTATCTTTACTCAGATCTGGCTGGTACTTCCACTAATAAAACCCATTCTCATCTTTTTCCTTCACGACAATTCTTAATTCTTTATAGGCTCCAGTGTCTCCACTTAATGCTTACTAGACTCCCACCACTACAACCTATTTCCTGAATCTGCCAACCACATAACATCTAATGATCTAACGTTGAACGCTATAAAAATGACCCATCTGTTGAGGCTAAAGTGTCCAGCCACCAACAATTGTTCAAGAAAACTGTTCCTCTCCTCCAAACTACCACGAAGACCTACAAAGTGTAATACTGGTTTTGGCATTGGCATTTCATTTCTCTCGTGAAGTATACGCTTAATAAACCTCTGCTGCTGCTTTGTGTGTATGTGCGAAATACCCTTTCTGTTCCAGTCTCCCTCAGTATCGTTCCAGCCTAATACGACCATTGCATGCAGTGGGAGAAGACTCGTTTACTCAACTTGGTCTAAGATCAAACCACTTTTCATCATTCTTTATGGTCCCATTCTCAATGTCAGTTTGGTCAGATACATCACCACTAATGGTGACCAAAGTACTAAAGTGGTTGTAAACTCATGATTTTTACGACAAACAACCTGAGAAAAAGTAAAGGAAATGCCGGTCAACACATATCCTACAATCCTACCTACCTTACAACATGCGACAGAGCGACGAGAGACTTTAAACCAACTGAGACATGGAACTCTACATTATGTACTCTATTGGCCTTAAGCGAGACAATATATACCCAACTGCCCAACCGTTGCCTTTGCTTGCACTGCATTCGGCGTCAAAAGAATCGCTTACATTCAACCCATTGTCTACTTCAAGTATAAAACCAACATACGCCCGTAACAAGAAGAATTATGGAACAAATAATAGAATGAAATAACAACTCAGCCGCCGCCTTCTTCCTCTTCTAACAAATCTTCTTAGAGAATAAAATAAATGTAGCCGTTTCCCCGTGATTTCTTCCCTAATCACCAATGCACACAAAATATCAATGCAAAAGTTCAAGCCTCCCACAACCCGTAATTTCATAATGTGAAAGGTAGATCCAAAAATCCACAACCAAACCAAATTCATTACATTATCCGACAATCCGACCTCACAGAGGAGAAATTGAATGGAAAAGGACGACAGAAATGCGTTGGACTGTAGCAGTTGTTCTGTCGCAAGGACAATCACTCATTCATTTACTTTCTTCGGTAAAGGATGAGACTGCGAATGCTTCGGGAGTTCCAGAGAGTCCACAATCCAACCAAACATTGATTAGATACGCCATATGGGCCTGCTCACTCCTCTCTCTACTTATTGTATCGAAAGAATAAGAAGGCTTGCTCCCTTCTATTAAGTTGGAAGGAGAGAGAGAGAGAACTATTCCCGTAATGCTTTTTCTTCCAGCAAAAAATCTTTTTTTCCTTTTTTACAAATAAGATTGACAGAAGATGAATAGAGGACATATCATTCCATCTTATTTCTAAAAGGAGGGCTTAACGTCAATTCACTCCTAAAAGACGCAGCTGGGTCCCACAACAGTCTCAGAAGAGGAAGTGAAAGTAAAGGAAGGAGTAGTTGTAATAGTGTCCCTTGTTATCGGTTTTGATTCGGGTGCAGGCACAAAATGTCTATCTCTGCAATGCCTGTCTTCTCATCGCCACACGCAGCATATCTCCCACACAAGTGAGTCCTCGCTCTACTTCTCTTTGAAAAGATTGGAGTGATAAAACTAAACAAAAGGGAACAATTTGCGATTGCTTGCAGATTCAAGATACAAGAGAGTTCTGAGATCAACACGAGAAATAACATAATGCAACCCCTGGTGGACTCATGAACCATCCATAGAGCGGCCAGAGAAAGAAAGTCCACCAAACTGGCATTATATTTGCCATACGATCCTCTGTGGGAAAGAGAAAACTCTGTTTGCATTAGAACCAAGTCTGAGCCCCGTGCTCACTCTCTCCTCCATCTCCACTCGTCTCTCTTCTTTCTTTCGAGATGGATGGATGTATTTTATTGTTTGTTTCTAAAACTCGGATGAAATGTAATCGTCAATCTCTATCTCATGAATCCAGGCACACCAGAAAGCGAGCAGGGAAACTTCTCCTTCCCGAAAGATGAGACGATACTAAATCCTAACTCCGAAACAATAACAACATTATCAGGTAGGTGCATACTGGCTCTGTACTAATAGACTTACAACAAAGAGTTTGGCTTCACTCCCACACAAACTTGGAGAAAGTGTATCAAATCTACTCGCCATCCCTCTTCCCTCCCAATCAGCTAAACGATCTTCATCCTCGTCGATAGAAAGTGTAGTTTAGTCTTTTAAGTACGAAAAGAGGTAAAAGTAATTGTTCGCCTGGCAGCATGACACTATGCACACTATATAGTGTAGTCACTATAGCGTAGTACTATATGCGAGCAAGGATATCCCTCAGCTACTTCCACCACACTACTCACACATCACCGAATAGCACACGCGAGATTGAGAAGCGATGGTCAATACGCGTCTTTGGTGAACTCTTAAGTGATTTAGAAGATCTGCAAGGCTTTCCAGGATGTGTTCTGAATGCAATTCTAAGTGCTTCATCTTTCCTCCTCTTCTTTCACCTAAGTTGCTCGTGTGAAAGAAATCCCTTGGGAAAATCGCGTCTTCCACTACTTTCCACTCGTATTGCCACAAAACTAAGAGACCTAATGATTGAAGGAACAAGTACACAGGCAGGGTAGGTTTGTCGGTCTGGAGCAAAGACTATTTGCAAAAAAGAAGGAACCAACTTTAACCATACTTCTTCTTTCCCTTCACTACACTCCCATTGAGTTTCCACCTCAAAGTTCCTTAATTTATAGTTCTTCCATTATATTAAAGACATTCTTTACCCCGACACATTCTTCCTCACTCTTAACCACAGCCACCCAGCCTTCTTGATCCTTAAGCTTCTTTGCTTTTCTCACACACTCACAGCCACCCTTCCTTCATCTCTCTCCACAGATTTGGCCCATTTTTTACCTTAATATCATCCATCCTCAACTCCTTCCGCAGCTTTCTCCTGGCACATGAAATCTTCTTCTGAGACAATAAACCTACTTTCCCCTCCAACTAAATCATTACTTATGCCACATTATGCCCCACATGTTTCCACTCAATCTTACACTGCATTGAACTAATTACCATCCCTCCAAGTACCTCCACACCTTTTAATCCCCCAGAAAGAATGCAACGGATCTCATTTAGACCTCCTTTCCTCCCTGTGCATTTCCCTCAACGGCTTAAACGAACGGAACTCTTACTGCACAAAACTAAACGTGCATAATTCAGGCTCCTCGTTAAATATGCATAAGGAAAGTACATCCAAAAAACTCTCCTGTTGTTGCGGTAGGCGAGAGAAAGCTCAAAGCTACACACTCACACACACGTATTTACATAAGACCTCATCTTCCACACGTTTTATGAAGCTTCTCCTCATCAGTCAAATTAATTTTGAGGTTTCTCTACTTACATCAACCATATTTTGGTTTCAACTAGTTTCAAGTAACGCTAACGCGCACAACTTACCATAGAGGTTTTTCATAATAAATGCCATAAATTCGGTAGCGTTCCGTTCATGCTTAAGGATTACGCAGACCTTAGGTAAGTACACGCAAACTTGAAATGCGATAGTTTCAAACTCCCAATGTAGGCGGTTGGTTATTATTAGAGTCAATATTAGAAATGGGCGTTGATTTAATCCTCTTCATTTCACCTGTCTTCTGTTTCATTCGATTGAATTTGGTATATTACGACTCGGAAAGATGCACGAAATCGAAGGAGTTTTGTGTAGGCTACCATCCCACTGTTCGGTAAGTACGGTGGGGTGTATGCGATACCCACCTGTCTTTTACACCCCCTGTGTGTGTGATTAAACTAAGTGAGGAAGGACCCAGCAGGATTCTCTGTTCTGTCCTGTGTGAAAGTTTTAGTCTGTCACAAGACTCTAACCCTATCTGCCATGAAACGAAAGCATACAAACACACACACACGACGGACAAACATCGACTTAGGTTTATATATCTTTCTCCCTGTGTGAATGCATCGTCTTCTGATGCGACAGTATTGTTTGTTTTTCTACTGTCCTGTGTGTCTGCTGGTGGTGCTTGTAAGTCCAACAAAACCTGACAAATGAATGAATACATCTCGTGTCTCAAACTTTGTTGCTTCCTACTTGTTAGCAACATTCATGAGAGTCTGAAAGACAAGACAACCAACCTTTCGCCTTCCGTACAAAAAGCTTGAATGCGTTGCGAACAAAAAAGCACACACAAGTAAATAAACACATATATTGTGTGTGTGTGTACGAGTAAAGTGACTGATGATGATAAGGTGCATGTAAGGGTACGTACCTGGATGTTCTGTATGAGTTGTTGACACGCAATCGGAGGGACTTCTTTGCCGATGGACACCACGATATCCTCGTAGCCACCGTTTTCATTGATCCGAATATGTGTAGATTCAGCAGGGGACGGGACAGTTGACAAGATTATGCTAAACACAAGTAACAGTCCAACTCTCATCACTGAGAAATTGACTCCTGAAACTCTATCGCTTCTAATCCTTCTTGTCCTTCCTTCACTCTCCATTACTTTACAGGGCAGCTCTTCTTGCTCCCAACAGTTACTTAATGTAGTACGACACATTTTTAATATAAATGTTAGTTAAAACTGACTGTGCTTATTAATCTTAATAAAATTCCACTTCAACACGTTCCCTAGAATATTATTCCATATTCATTAGAGTCAAGTTAAACAATACTCCAACACACACAGAAGCCGTAGAAGTAAGTTCCCATCCACAAATGAGAAAGAAAGTTTAATAATGACAAGGTTTCTCCTCCCTCGTACTTTTTGCTTTGTACTAATTTCCTCTTAAGACTGCATAAGTAGAACAGTCAGGAGAAAAGTACGCTCTGCCCAGGATGAAGAAAAACGACGACGATGATGATCATGAAGAGCTTTTCTAACTTCTTTCTCCCTCTAAGTTAATTGTTAAACTTTGTAATTGTTTGCAAAACGAAATGTCAGACAAGGAAAAAGTTGCGATGGAAGTACCAAAGAAGACGACCGCACTGTGTATAGGGATTCTTGAAGTAGATGATGATATGATGAGATGCTGATGCTCCTCAGCTTCTTCTTTCCTTCTTATCCTCGACTGTCAAACTCTTCTCTAGTGTACAAACCAACTTTCCCTAACAAACCTTCTTTCTTCCTGTCTCTCTACACAGGTCCTGTGGCTTTACCTCTTCTTCCTTTAATAAGATCCAAAACTCTCAAGTGTAGTTATAGGTGCTCTCATAAACGCACCCCCAATATATCTGTAGTTTACTATGTTTTGTATTCAACTTCCTCTTCAATTCTCCAAAGGGAAATAAGGTAAGTTCACAATTGCTCGTGGAAACTTCCAATGTAGAACGAAAGTCGATTCCGTATTTGTGTGCTCTCCAACATATAACGTATGACAGTGAAAGCCAAAGTGAATTTAGATTTTTCTCTTTTCCTCTTTTGAATCCCAATGGGATCGCATACAAAAATCTTCTTCCAAATTAAGTTTCACTCGCTATCCCCGATTGGATGGGAAAGATCGAAAAGAAAGTTTACACGTGGGTTTAGGATTGAAGTTAGTGTTATAGAACGCACAAGCCTTAGTGAGCCACTGAGCCACTTTGTCTCAAGGAATGATGGGTAAGCTCAAAACACGGATTCTTGTTTGTCTAATAGTCTCTCTAATGGATGGATGAATGAGTGAGTAAAGTGTGAGTTGAGACAGACGGTATGTTTGATTCTAATGGCCTTCTTTCTCTGCGATTTTGATTCACTTAACTTTCACTCGAGATGGTGTTATCCAAAATCCAATGCGTGTCATAAATCGAGTGTGAAGTTTACTTTCCTTCCTACTCAGTCCGACGCTTGTTCTACTGGTAACGGGAAATAGCCTCTGATCATCATTGAATTAAGCTTATACACACACGAACGAACGAGAGAGAGTAACTTTGCCCGTGGTCCAACTCAGAAATAGCATCACATAAGTTATCTTCAGGGAGAGAATCGGAAACTCCACCTAATTTGATTCACTTCGTGTGTTATGTGTTCTTCTCATAGAAATCCGTCCGTTCAATTCTGCTCTTCCTCAGAGGTAAACTGAGCACCACACACCAGTTACTTATATAACTGTAGGCTCAAGGACGCTAACTGTTTGACTCTCATTAGTAGGACAAGACCTCACTTCACACTCACTCGGCTTCTTCGTGTGAATGAATTCCCAACAAAGAGACACCACAGACAAGTGAATTTCAATCCAAATATATATTCCAAGAGCTTTCTCCCAAATTACTTGCTGTTCCTATTGTTTCCCTAAAGAGTCTCAGTTTTGCACGAGAGACGTGTATTTCTCATCTCATTTGGCACCTTATTAATCACTTTGTCCTATTGTCTCTCTCACGTAATATCGCACGTACAACGCAGCAGTGACTATGAAATGAAACAGACTCAGTCACTCACTACTAGTCAGTCTATTGCTTCACTTCCCTTCAACTTGTAAGTAGCCTTCGAATGTACTCTGAATGTAATGATGATAAGCTTGGAGAGAAGGAGCCAAAGACCGGTTGAAATATACCGAGTCCGTTATTACTTGTGATGCACTTTGTCTTCGCTGTCTCTTCGGAATGGAAAGTCTATCTTTCACCCGCCGCCGGTACTTTCCCCGAAGATTTTACTATTTAAGGAGAAGGCGTACTTTAACTGGAGATCACTTTTCTCTGTCTCTTGAATGAAATAATAATAACGTTAAGACGAGTGAGATGGAAGAAACACCCGATGATGAACCAACAAGAGAGTGTTACACGCTTGCTTTCTATATATTTGGCACTCTCCAAGATAAATCTTCCATTTGACTTGTCCATCCACCAAGATCACTTCTAATTGTGTTTTGAGAGACTACCCGAGTCACTTTCTGAATCTATTTAGTCACTCTCCTTCCTCTTGGCTTACTTTCCCTGCACAACACTTCCCTCACTTTGTTCATGCGTGAATAGCAGTAGAATGCGTAAAGAATTTTATGAGCTATCTCATCAACTCATCTGAGGCCTGTGTTGTGTAATGTCTCCTTTTCAACCACGTTTAAATTGCTCCTTAGATGAATGAGCCTTCCTATCAGTCGTTGTCAGATAGTTTGGTATGTTGTGATGGGAGTTAATGAGACACGTATTAATGAACTTTAATTAGCCCCAGGACCAATCATGAGTCCAACACACAATAGCCTACAACAATAGAAGGGAGATCTTCTTCTCTACACGATGATCGTTTCTCTTATTAATAACAATCTCCTTCGTATATACTTTCTTGTACTTAAAACGACGAGAGTCTATTTAGCAGCAACACTTCTTCAACTTCCACTGCATTTCACTCTTTAAGTCTTTTGTATTCGTACGCGTTCAGCCACTTCCTTTTACAGAAAATTGTGCTTCAAAAATCTTCTTAATAGAAATTATTTTTTATTAGCACAGCCAAATCCTCACATAGAGTTCCTTGTTGATCCAAGAAACAATCTCACCCTCAGTGGTAACGAAGGAAGGAGGATTTGTTTAACAAAAGACAATAGCAAGTCGCACAATAGAATCCACAAATGAGACGGTTTTAGTTTTTATAACGTGGTCCGGATTAAATCACGGCTTGATTCGATTTTTAAACAAAGTACGGAGCTCTGTAGAACAATGTCCAATGCAATTGCGATAGTTAGTATAATTAGGCTTAAACTTCTTGTGTGTATGCCTAAGAGGGAGAAACTTCACCACGATTTTGTGACAGTAGCCACACAGATAATAATTTTAATTTCAGGAACAACTCCCCGCAGTAGATTTTTAGATATGGTGCAAGTATCAAGGGTGAAAATTACTTATTATTATTCAGTGTTGAGATTCAAGTAAGTTGGAAAAAATTGCCAAACTTTTGTTGGAATGGCAGTGTGTGTGTAACTTTGCAGATATTCAGACAACGTGAGACACATTCGAGATTTGAGATTCTTCCTTCTCTCTTGTAGGAGCAACAAACGGAGCTCTCGACACAACACCACCGTTCACCCTGACTGCAGAACGTGGACTGGTAACACTTTAGTCCCTGTAACTCTTGAGTCTTGAGTCACTGCTGGGGTGCTTGCTGGTGGCCGTGTTGGTTGTTCAGCAGCATAGCAGCTCTGTTCCTCCACTTCTTCTTCCTTAGTACCAACTCTCCAATGTCTCTAAGCTTGTACCTTAGTGTGCACTCAATTTACACGGCTCGGGCACCGTTGCATAGGATTAGAAGAAGGATAAACTCATCTCTTTACAACCAACTGCACAAGTTCCTTAAGTAAGTTGCAGGTAGTCGCTGAGATTACAGAGAGGATTCCTCTCTGGTGCATCTTTAATTTAGCTTAAAATCCTCTCTCAAGACTTGCTGCATAAATAGAAGCACACCAACTATTCCAGGAAGTATGTGGATTGAGATTTTATAAGTCTCTCGTCTACTAAGACTTTTAATAACCCACTGGGAATGGGGAATTTAGATAAAATGATCCATAATGCGCTCTGACATTACTCACTTAGCCTTGTGGTTTTTCACTCACTTAATTCTTAAGTGTAAGTCACCTACCAACATGCACCACTCATCTGCTCTAAAAACTCTAAATTCTCTGCATATGGAGCGATGAGTAAAAAGCTGTGAAAAGTCTGTTACCTGTCTTCACTGTAAACTGCATGTAATAAAATTTGTCATCGTGATGTGACTTTCTCCCTCAATATTTTTAGAGCGATTTATCGATTTACTGTCAAGTATTTTAGGGTTGACGGTTTCCCATCTACCTTGGGAATTCTATTTCGTCTCCTCAAAGGTGTTGTACAAACCTTCGAGGGCAAATGGTTGAGGAGATGGTGCTGAGGAAGTAGGAAGAAGGGAGAGAGAGTACACAGGAAGGAAAGCGTAAAAAGAAAGACTTGTCTCGTTCGTAAAAGCATTACGAAAGTGGTATCACACACAGTACATGTGTATGTGCATGTCTTGTGAGACAGAAAGTGTATATAGACATTTGAGAGAGTGTCAGTAGTGAGTTTTGAAATGAGACGTGTCGTGCATTACACCCGGAATCTAAGCGATCAAGACAGCGCATTGCATAATACATAGAGGCCTATTGAGTGAGAAATTGCTCATAGGATGGGTGAGATTGAATCGTACTTTACTTTGTGTGTGTGTGTTATTGTTGAATGAAAGTTGGATTGATGTTTGCTTTCCTCTACAAGATAGATTTCTCAGTGCATATCTACTGATTGCCTTTTCTGGTGTAGATTGCCTTCACACTTTTATTCCACACGTTGATGTGTACGTGATGGTCTACTTCCATATATTTTGTGGTGGGCTTACAGACATTCACAAATTATATTCTTCACGTTGATTCACTCTTTGACACAGTTGGGATCAAGCAACCCTTCGACTTACACCGAAAGCCTTTTAGTGTATTCCTGGTCAAAGCTTCTTCCAAGTCAACCCACAAACAACTTGGAGGGAAAAGTGCAGCAACAAGAAACACACTTTCCCCGACGTATACATCAACGGATACACAAATCGCATCAGAAAGCCACTTTCTCCTGCATTTCCTACAAACAATCAGTCAGTGCACGTGAAGTCCCTCGATAATAATCCATCGATGAAATCTGCAACTTGAACTCGTATCTTTTTCCAGGAAGGACCCTAATTTGCTTTTGTGTGGCACATATCTACATGACTCAAGTATACAACACTTCTAGGAAATCGGATTTAGGTCTTGAAATCTACCTATTGACTTTCTCTTTACTTTAAGGACGCCTCACCTTTCACGATCCTTTTACGTGTGTCTACCTTGGAAGGAAATCTCAGCTAAATGTATGCAAAGATTTTGGCAATTTATTCGCAGCTGCATAGACCGTCTAACAAATCCAAATACTTATTTTCTGTCTGAGAGAAAGACGTGTTTATCCAAGTCTTAAAAAAGAACTTTCACATTTCGCATTACAGCCACCCTTTGTTATTTATGGATTTTCGGGGTCTCGGCCTCGACTCACAAGTTCTATTCTCAGAATCTACACGTGCCGGATTAAACAAGTGTGGAGAAAGTGTTAAGATTTCTTATGGAGAGTTCCTTTACTATTTATAGTTCAAACATCGATCAAATCCTTCTTTCTTCAGGAGAAATATGTTGTTCAAAAGTTCTGAAGAATATTTGACGTGCTTAATGTAAATGTGATGTAATGTGAAGATGAAGGCTGTGGTGGGAAGTCAAATAGGAAGGCAGGTAGGAAACAAAAAGGCCCCATTTGTTGGTGTGTGGGTGTGCAGAGAGAGACAAACTGGAGAAGAAAGGCTTTTCTGCCAATTCAATCCAACAGAGAATTTTCTTCCGACTCCCTATGGATTTCGTATAAAACAAAAGGAAGGGATCCACCCACTCACTACCGACCATTTACTAAACTTACCTTCCGTGTATGCTTCACTAGGCCAGTCTGATCCGATGTATACAACACAAGAGTATTATGTACGGGAGATGCAGAAACGAGGCTCTCTGGATCGGAAACTAGGCATTAAACTACTTCCTCGTCGAACATGAAATTTTGCAATAAAAATCCAACTCTTCTTGTGCGAAGATAAAACATCGTAGCCTCAGGGTGCTTTTAGCAACTAAACGAGTTCGAGTGGAAGAAGCCAAGTCAGTCTCATTTTAAACTGAGCATGCCACACATTGCACTCTACGTACATTACTTTTACCCCATCTCATATGTAACGCAGCTTCTATGAGCTGTGCTGCAAACTTAGTAAAGAATGGGAAATGGGAGCCAATCATTCCAATACATTCTTCCTTTCTTCTCTTTTACTTTACAACCTACTTATACTACCAATTCTACTTCTTTAACTGAACTAGAGCACCAGTAGCTGCGATGCAGTCGACTAGTCGACTCTGTTTTCATCTCCATCAGCGAACGAGCTACTTACTTACACACATTCACTCTATTACATTTATCTCCAGTAAAAAAAGAGAAGACAGCACTCCAAAGAACTCGAGCAACTTTACTACATCAAATCACCAGAAGTCTCCTATAATTCATATGCCTCCTTCTTTCCAAGATCATCATCGTGAACACGTTATTCCTTACGGTAACATCAACCCAACCATCAACTCAAATTTTTACAAAGTACGAACAAATGGATTCTTTATCATTTCAATGCAAATTAAACCTGTCGCTCCTAATCTCCTATGCATGTGCGTTCTTACGTACAATAAAAAATATCCTTTCACTTCAAACTTCCTTCATAATCGTATTACTTTCTATTCTGGTGAAGGACAAGAGACAAACAGTAAATGGAATTGTGCTAAGCTGCCCACAAACGAAAAACCTAGCTTTAGCTTCATTTTTATACTTGACACTTGAAGTATATAGGCAAGACTTGCGTTCTACATTTTTCTTGAAAAACTCCAGCGTAACTTCTTCCATGCAATAAAATAACCTACTTTTTCTCACCAGAAAAACTTTATAGTCAGCGGAATTGAAGATCCTTGTCAAGTAAATTATAGTTACAGTTCTTAGCACACAAGAATGCACCTATCATAACTTACATAATGTTGAATGTACTTTTAGGTCTTCGTCTAAGTCTTTTCCTTCTTGGTACGACCTATAAAAACTTAAGTTCTCTTGAGTGGATGCAATAAACTTTATATGGATTTTCATGGCACCATAACCCACTGAAATTGTGGATAGTGTGTGTGTGTAGTGAAAGTACCTCACGCAATTAGGACTTTACAGGTAAACTTTCTCATTTGTTTCCCTCATTTAACTCTAAAAATGAATGACATACAAATTCAACTCGGTAGATTGTCCCAGGAATTCAATTCTATAATTGTCTACACATACAAGGTGTAATTGTTTGAAAGTGTTTGAAAGTCTGAACA
>JAQGAC010000670.1:0-20663 GCA_034696585.1 Isotomurus maculatus
TTTTTATAATTATTAATACTGTGACCTAACATTGGAATGAATTGTTAAACAATTATATGTTACCTGTCACGTTAATAAACTATACAATGACAATGACAAGTGTCAGTCCTTCAGTTGTTTCTGATATTCCGAACAGAACTATGTTGTTTTGTCGAGCCATCCTTCTCTGCTTTCATATTGTTCCTCCCGTAAATGACCAACAGCTTTCTCTATTTCTTGCTTTCTGGTAGCTTCGTCATCGATGGCATTCAACTTGATTTCTGCAACTTGGGCTTCCAGGTTTGTTTGGCGAGCACCGATGTCAGCTACGTTTTTCTCCAAATTGCTAAATCGGTCAGAAAATGATTTTAGTATTTCTGATTTACTAGCAATAATACAGGCAAGGATTTTGCTTTCTGTGTCTTGATCCATTTTATTATGACAGTTGAGGATGATTATTAACGATATCTTTACTTTCCTTCAGACGAACCAATTCTTTTCCATGGCTGGTTCAAACCATACTCGGTCGTGTTTAAAATAATTCTAGGTTAAGATGAGTTGGCCAGGGAAGCTCCTCCTTAGGTGGTGATGTGGTGCAGTGTGTTGTTTGGATTTGTTTTTGATCGAACTTTTCGTCAAAAATATTCGTCTAATAGAAGTGTCGGGTACTTAAAATACAGGTGACCCATTGCAGAAATCAAAACTGTATCGAATGATATTAAGTATATGAAATAGTAACGTAAAATAAGGCAATAGTGAATTAATTTCTGCAGAGCTGCGTAGAGCAGGTGTATACTTGTTTGTCTTGATCGTGTGTCCTAATCTGCTCTTCGGAGTCTTCATCATTCAGGAAAACTTAAAACGAATGCATACAATTAAAGAAATGTATTTAAAACAAACATTTCTAAGGAAGTTGCGCTAGTAATCACAAGGCAACGTACCACTTAACAGTCAAAACACCAACAGCCTGCAGCTGCAAATGCAAAACAACTGTCAATCCATCATAACACTTGAAAGCTTAAACCCAACATCCGCAGCTGATAAGATCGAGTGTCACTTTATTTGCAGGAGAAATTAGCATTATTTGCAAGTCCGTTCTGCGATGTGCTCTAATAAACTACTGCTGAGCAAAGTGATATGGTATACTCCACTCGGATTTCAGTCGCCAATTCCGTCATCTCCAGACCTCCTTTGAAAAATTATGAGTTCAGAGTAAATGCAATAAACATCGTCCACCAACAAACATTATGGGATGTGTCTTTCGATTAAACACTTTTTGTACTGGTCTGCAATAGCTCTTATGTTTTGTAGACTGGAGACTTTTGTAACGAAGTATCACTGATCGGTTCACATCTTTATTTTTCACACCAGGGAACACGACTACTATCTTCAAAATGTTATGTTTATGCACATGATATGTGTAACAAATTGCATTAATTCTTGCCGTTAATTGGAATTAAGCTAATAGTGGTCTTACTTAAGCTACACTTAAACATGTTTGACCAACATTTCAAATTATAATGCATCTCAATGTCTCATCAGGAATTAATTTTAGGATTTTGCCTTTTAACAGCTTCAAATCTTACTATTTTTGTAAAAAACATGCATACTGCTTTTCATTTGTTATTTTGTAATGGAATTTTTCAAAGAAATTCAATTTTTTCATGTCATACTCCGATGGAACTTCGAGTGCTCAATCAATCCTAGCTTTACAATCCCACGATACAGCTAGCAGCTTGTGAAAAAGTATCAACAGCGTCAAGTATCCCACACTGTCTACAGGGTTGGTGGAAGATATAATGTCTTTGACATTAAGATAAGATAAGATTTATTACAATGAACCACCCTTTGGTAAGGTCATTACGGCTCAAGGTTGTTGACATTCAAATATCAACAACCACAGATTTACAAAACGCTTAAGACTTGACACAGTATCCTTTGATCGACTGTACCTCGGAAACAATATGAAAATTTATGGATGCCGAAAGATTATCACCAAGTAGGGTGATAGATCCACCAGAAATTTCATAGCTCCAAGGACTCGACCAGCATTTTAACTTATCATATCGGGGAAAAACTTGTGTCAAGCTTTTTAACGTCTCAAATAGTATTAATCGCATCCACAATTATATTCAATGCCATGAGATGGGTCTTACGACCACAAACCTGTGGATGAGTATCACCCTAGTGGATACTCAAATTAAGTGATATGCGATAGTAAGATCTCCAGCAGAGACCTTCTCAGTACTGCCGCGTATAGAGGTATTCACCGAGCCATGGAGGGATTCGCTAAGTTCCCTTGGCTGAGGGTTCGAACTACAGACTTTTCGCATCAAGTCTGCACTCCTAGCCACTCAAACATAAGGGCTAAGCTCACATGTTGTAGACGCTGAGCCATCAATTGGAGCTCAATTCGCTGGTTTTACGTTTTCTAAAGATTCAGGTATTTTCTACCCTACGATTTATCTTGATCCATTTTTGCTTACTTATGTATTATTTTGTTCTTTTGCTTGACTGCAGTTTACGGTTTGTTACTAGTTAGTGTGCATTTCTGGCGCGAGTACTAAAAAGAACTCCCTTCCTGTTGCCGTTTTAGAGAAATTGTCCAAATTCACTAAGGTTTTTTGGTAGCCTGAAATCTTTAGCCTGTACATTATCCGAATTCACGCATAATCACACACACATTCTTTGTAATCAATAAAAACCTTAAAAAATAAAATGCACTTCACCTGAATTATCAGTATTTTACCTTAATGATCATAAAAGCTAATCTAACCAATGTAGAAGAGTAATTAGGAAATTAAAAGAAACTGATATAATAGATTTGATGATCAAGCTTGTCTGATCAACTCAGGTCGTGTTTCTTAAGCCTTTCAAACAAGTACAGAAAGAACTACTTGCTGCCAAATACGGGTAACAATGAAAATGTTGAATCGAGGGAAAAGGAACAGGTTTGCAATAATCTAGTTTTCATACACTTACTGGGGGTTTATTCATGTGTATTTAGAGAGAAATTGAGAAAACGGCAGTGCAAAAAGATTGATAACATTTAGTATAAAAACCCAATATCTTATGTAATTGCAATGTGTTCATGAAAAGTAATGGATGTCAAGGATCGACTTTGCACTATAACATATTCGGTTTTTGTATACTGCAGGGCGCATGCAATTATGTCTCGTTTTTATTGCTAATAAAGACGCTGGTAAGTGAACAGGGTCTTCCTACTACAAATATCACATCACGAAGTCGGATAAGTGATTATATAGTTGTCATTGCATTGTTGAGTAAGTCTTTGAATTTCTCACATAAACAGCGTCCATTCTAGCTACAAAAACACAACCAATCTGGTACAGCAGCTCAGCACAACCGTAAACATACATGCAAATGAGCCTGGCTTTCATTTATCAATACTTAAGTCTAAGGTAATATTACCTCACTCAGGATGGATTGTTAACAATAGCAATCTCAAATGATGTCATAGCCAAATAATTATTTATTATATTCAATCAATACAGTGGCAATCCACAGATGACAAACTCAATGCTGAAAGCATAATGCAAAAGTTTTGAGAGTGAAAACATATTCGCAATCTGAAGGCAAATATCAAAGTGTTTGCAGTTTACATAACTGTTATCGCGTAAGCTCATGAACACAAAATGCCAAGGCCACTTTGTCGATACTATGCTGTCAAGAATGTAGTGTATAATGTATACAGGGTGAGGCTGCTCTACTACCACAAAACATATAGGAGCTTTTGGCAGTTTGCAAGGTTTCAGTCGATTTAAGACGGCCAACCAAGTGTGTGAGATAATGTGTGTGGCAAAATATAGCTGTAGCAAATGAAAAATGTGTTATTGTGCTCCAAAGTGTGTTCCATTTCTTTAATTGTGAAATTAAAACCGTCTAAAATTTAGACGGAAATTTCACAACAGAGTTGCCACGGCTAGATGGTCCAGTGGCTACATCCCTGGCTCACGCTAAAACGGGAATATGCTCGGCCACTATCTCATGTGGTCGAGTCCCAGTAGTGCCTAAATAGATTACAAATCGATGCTCCCTTTTTCTTTATGAGATGTTAAAGGCCATTCAAAAGCAAGAAATTTTTCCCTTTGTCATTTTGATTTGCAAGGTCTACTAGGGCCAAATTTGAGTTCAAATAACAGGATAATTGGATATCAGGTCACCAAACCGTCAATTTTCAACCGAATTCCATCGTTTTTTGAATATATACGTTAAATGCAATTATAAAAATTTGACTTTCTTCTTTTCAAAAACTCTCAATAGTGACAAAAGCATCCAAAATCTTTGAAGACAATTTTTTTAAATTCAATTTTCAAATTTACTTTCACATTTGTAATTTTATTTTGCGTCGACAGAACTCAGTCGCAGCTCGCTAGGACGTTTAATAACTGGAAATCATAAAAAAACAACATTTGGATTTTCCCGGTTCGGGGTGATGTGACACAAAAACTCTTAATGGCAATTCGACTTAAATATTTCATCTTTTTCTTCTATTTTTAATAAAAAAAGAAAAATTCGAGTTTTGGCCATTTTTCACATGGACTCACCTAAATAGCCTCTCACACTTACACCAGACTTGAAATGCCGGTAATTTCTATAAATGGTGATTTTCTATTGTCTGTTTTTGACACTTGAACGTATATTTTGAGAAGGTACAAATTATAATACATTCAAAAAATATTTCAGTACGTTTTGTGTGTCTTTTTATAACTAGTCTGGTGAAAAGTGATTACTACAAAACCTAATATGCAGAATTATGCCATGTAAAATAAATAAAACAGGATGAACCGACTTTGAGTTGATTGACTGCTTAAAACTGCTGTCCAAATAGACAAGTTTTGGCAGCAACATGCAATAGCTTGCTCGGTCTATTAATTTATCTCTAGATAGAGTATAATCAATTACTTCATTTGTATAATACACTTTTACAGCGAAAGGACGTTCCGTTACCTTCAGTTTTTACCACACGGACATCTAAGGGTACCTTCTTTACCAACATAGACTTCATAATTCACGAAAACAATTCCTACAAGTAACAAACTCCTACCTCTGTGAGACGTATGTTAGACAAACGCCAATTATATTACAAGTCACGACATTTGAGCCACCCTGTGCAATTTTTAATCACTTGATAAAACAAACAAAGATAACCTCGCATAAACTAAATCTGACGCATCCCGTGCGTGGATTAAGCTGAGTGGACTTGTGACTAAAAAAAACTCCTTTGCAATGTTCATTTCTGTTTATTCTGCAACCAGCACTTGCTCTACGGAGGATTCAGTGCATCTTCAGATCTGTTTGCTTTGATATACCAAAATGAACGTTATCGTGTTTGGAGAAACAGGTACGCTATTCTACTTAATATTTATTCAACAAATTAAAGCGTGCACACTACATTAATTAGTGTATGTTATGGTAGAATCAGGTACAAAGTTTGAAACCGAACGGGATGTAAATCACCATCCTTGAAAAGATAACCCCTTTAATTACGGTAATAGAGAACAGCACGAACGTCTCTATAATTACTTCTTGAAATTATTTTTCACCTTATTCGTAAATTTCAATATCTTTCACCTACTGATTCACTTAAAGATGCTATGATAACGGGTAACCGGGGCTCAAAACTTTTTCTATGCTGATCTAACGTACTTTTTAGTAACATTTGCTGCCTACATTTGCAAGAAAGGTAGAAAGCCTTCTTAGTGCACAAGCATTTCGTCAGAAGGCGTAATAAGGGGGGCAGCAGGACTTTCACCTGTCCTTGTCTCAAAACACGCTAAAATAGAATTTAAAACGGTAGGCTCGAATAATGAAAGCAAGAAGTCACATAAAGTGCATATTATGTTTTTCTAAAGGGAGTGGGAAGAGTTCATTGGTGAATCTGTTACTCGGAAACGATGCAGCTACTGTTTCTGATGGAGCCAAAGGATGTACTTTTGAATTCCAGAAGTATGAAACGGGTCCGTTTGCTTTGTTTGACACGGTTGGGCTCTCTGAAGGAAGTAAGTTAAGGCTGACATGAACCAAACTTGAAACAAATCGAAACTCTGGCAATTGTACTTCAATACGCAATAATAGCTCGAGGAAAAGTGATGCAAGAATTTGCTGTTAACAAATTGGTGGAATTACTGAAGTCTTTGGAAGGTGGCGTCTCTCTTCTTATCTTTGTGATGAGGAAGGGTAGGATTACAATAAGTTTGGAAGAGAACTACAAACTTTTTGTGGATAGCATTTGCATGAAGAGTGTTCCTGTTGTGCTAGCTATCACCCACTGTGAAATGGAAGCTGAGCCAGGACGATGGTGGAATGAAAACCAGGAGAGTGCTAATTCCTACGGGTATTAGTTAAGAACTGAAATGAATTGATTCGAAAATTAAAGCTAAAAATTAAAAAAATGCTATCCAGGTGGAATATAGGAGGTGTAGTGTGTTGCTGTTGCCTGACACCGAATAATGCCCACCCAGCCATGAGGAAAGAGATTATGGACATGCGTGATGCAACAAAGAATGAGTTACTGGACGCCATCGAAAAAACAAAACTGGTTCGTGGATGGGTGGTTCCGGGTGGTTGGAAAAGATGGATTGAAGAGGTTTTGCTTTTAGTCTTATCAGTGACCTGTGGGGTGGTTTTAAGTCCACTTAAGCTTTTGTTTCCCAATCATCCTGCACTTTATGCGAATGAGTACGACGTTTACAAAACTCTTGTTACAAATGGTTACACTTTTAATGAGGCCTCTGTTATTGCCTCGGCCATAGCAAAAGCTGCCAAATACCTAAATCCCCCTTTAACGGGGTAAGTTTCAGCCGCAATAAACACACACCTCAAGAGCTATATGGCTAAGTATACATTGTTCCCCAAATGCATCAATTATCCTACATCTCCATAGATCGTCTTGCCAAGCATCCTTACTCCTGTCTACATATAGTTATAAAACTTATTTCCATGGTTTCCAGGTAGAACACAACCACACCAGACTGCCACCACATTGTAGGATCTCCCCAAATCCTTCGGAATGTTTTCAATCAGTCATGCATATTCTCATGTCATTCTCATGTCGGGACCTTATACCCTCGGTTAAAAAAACGGACGCCACATCGGGAAGTAAAGGAATTGAAACCAAAGGAATTGGAAGTTGAGGAATCGGAAGTTAAGAGGACTTTAAAGTACGGTGGAATGTCAAGTAACGGAATCCAAAATAAGGGAGTTCAAAGTAAAATAGGAAATAACTGAGGTTCTGCGTGACAGTGTCTAGTTATCAGAATATCGGCTGTTGCATTATTAGATATGGTTTACCCATGTCATTGAATTTCTAACATTCCTTGGATCCTTCTTGGCTGGCCAAGCTCAAAAATTAGCATAGCAAAAACCTGACCATTATAATTGAATGAGCCTTGTAAAGAATAGCCAGGCATGAGCCCAGCTATTCTTATTAGTTATTAGTCATGCAGGTCTCCCTGCATGCGTAAATAGGGAAGCGTTCTCCAGCTCATTTGCTTATCGCAGATAGCTGGAGACATCCCCAATATCTCCAGCACCACGCCGCACACTCAACCTTCCTTACTTACCTGCAACTGAGAGGTTTCATCCTTCCAAGGAAAAAAACTCCTCTCAGTTGCTTGCTGAATCTGATACTGTCTCTGTCTCTTAATCCGTAGATTTTTTAAGTTTATTTTTGTTCCTGGAAACCTTAAAGTTTCCAGGAAACTTATTAGTATTAGTTGTTGCTGAGGGAAGTTGTAACTTCCTCTCAGCCTAGTGATAAGTGTTCCCATTTTGACGGCTTGGCCTTTCTTGCCACCCTACTTTTCGGATTTTTCTTGTTCCTGGTTCCTGGTTGGTGTTTGCACCGAGTGACATGTGAGCCTGCAGTACCATGAGCCCTTCAACTCCCTGAAGACCTACAGCGTGTCCCTTCAAGGTCCTAGAGACCACGGTAACTCCCCTTAATAAATTAAGGTTTCTTGCTGTGTGGAATTGATCCAGAGTCCTCCCACAGGCGATACCGCTGAGGGTGTCGGGCTCTAGGATCAGCTCCCCCCAAGGGACGACCTACAGGGTCAGTAGGAGTTAGTAGGGGGTCAGAGGTCAAATCACATATTTGGGGTAAAGTTAGATTCCCGAAAGGGTCTAAACGGGTCACACCCATTTTTCCTAAAGTTGGTATTACATCGCCCCGTCGTCGTATTAAAGACTTAGGCTGTACAAATAATTAGGATTTGTGTTGAGTGGAGGAGTGAGCCCTTTTAGAAGTGGTCTTTGCACTCCCAAATAATATAAGTTATAGCAAATCCTTGAATTTACTTAATGGTAGTTTCGAATTATTGTGTGGATGATTATTTAGTTCAGAATAAACCCCAAAATTATTAATTAGCAATTAGAGCTATTATTTGGTTTCCTCGGTTTATTGCATCGGGCTTTTTGTTTTGGTTCTCATCTTTGCTATCATTAATTACTACGATTGGGGAAATTGATATATAGTAGTCTGGGAAAAGGCCCTTGGAAGATTAGGTGCATTTTAAGGGTGCGAATTCCTCCACCCTAGGCCTAGTCAACCGAGCCCAGCTCTACAACCTATCATTCCTTCATTGAAAATGCACTGATATTCATGTTCAATGTTGGAATACAACTTCATTCAGGATAGATTATTAATGACAACAAGCCTCAATGATGTAATTTCTACCTAATGATTTATTACTATGATTCATCACAGTGGAAGCTGCCTGATTACAGCTCTATATGTTTAAAGCATAATGATAAAGTGTTTGCGCACGAAAAAACCTTGTCTCAGGGATAATGTGAATCAGTGTTGTCGTTGACATTACTCAATCCTTATCGCGTAAGCCCATCAATAAAGTGCCAAGTTAACTTTGCCAATGCTACGCTATAAAGAACGTCTGAAACAACATAATAATACAGGGTTGGCCTTTTCCATTAGCCTTTAGTGCAGGGATTTGCCAGGTGGGTTTCTCAGTTTCTGTTCTATATTAGGTGGGCCAAACTGTATTCTTTCTATTTCATACCTTTTGAGTTCATTTACTCTTTCTTTCTTGTCCTTAAAACGAGCTCACCCTTTTCATTTGCAAATATGTCCCTTCCGACTAGAGGTGTGACATTTATTTAAAGAAAATGTAAGCAACTAAGCCATACCAGCAGTTGACAATGTGTAATATTATTGAAAACAAATTAGTTCTTAAAATTGTATTTGTATTGTTCATTGAAACTGACGCGAACATATCAAGCTAAAGGGATCGAAATGATAATGATTTGAGGCAGTGGAACACTACAAATCATGAGACTTTCAGCAGGAACATTGTAGAGCAAATGAAATTCGGTAGGGTGCTCCAAAGTTGGTTCAGGTTTTTTGACAGGTGAAATTCTCACGAGTCTCAATCATAAATGGAAACTGTACTCCCGTTTTGAAATTTTGGCCGTTATTAAAGACGGCATTTTCAAAAAGTCCATCCAAGTCCGACCAAGACTTTTCAGTACATTCCAGAAAATACGCGTAACTACATAACGTGTATGAAATACGGTTTGAACCCATGTAACTGCCACAAGGCACAATATACTGTGAAATTTTGATTAATGGGTTCAACATATGGCGATGTTTTACGTAAAACAGGACAAACTGAATTAAGAAATAAGCCTGGATTGATGGACGTTAACGGGTTCATACAAACAAGAAAGGCTTCTGATTCTACAGGCAACAACTTGCATTCGAAATTTCTCAATTAGCATTCCTCTCAGTAGGGGGATTCAGATCCTTTTGCTACTTGGACATTTATAGCAAAAGAAAACCAACGCTACGTTAACATGAAAATATACAACATGGAATACACATTGATCCCATTAAAGAAAGGGCAGCGAATTTTCAAGTTTATCATAAATTTATTGACAAGGCCTAAGACTACAAAGAAGTTAAAATGCACAGAATCCTACAGTTGAAGACACATGGGACATTCAAATGAAACACCCCGTACATTGTTTAATCGGGTAAAAAACAATCATTTATCACCTTTCATACATATAATCTGAAATATCAAGTGGAATAAGCTGATTACACTTTCAGATTGTTAATTCTTTTGCAAAGCACTTGTTCGTACACTTAGTATTCAACTTTTGAAGCAACGAGTTTCATTTGATAGGATCTTCAGATTGTTGAGACGTGTAAAGAGTAACATAATGAACGTTGTTGTACTTGGAGAAACAGGTACTACATTCTAGTTTAAGTTCATTTATCAATTTAAAGCAAATCCAAACATACTTTGAGAAGATCACGGAAAAATATCGGGAAAAATTCAAAACTCAAAATGAATTAATTTACTTACAGTAAAGACGTTTACGTCCGACAGTAGACGGTTATTTTTTTAAACTGTAGCTCACTTAATTTAAAAAACGAGATGTGCACTGGTTTTGGCTAAGTTAGTATTGAAAACTATTAAATCCCTGAATTCGCAAATCTGCATATGACTCCTTAAAAATATCGTGATTCCCTGTATTTTCAGTCAAAGTTTTCGTTCGAATTGTCTGACGAATGATTTTGTTCACTGTTAAAAGTTTAATAATTTTTTACATTGTAGGTTATTAGATATTTTTACATTTTATGCACCTGGCACGTTCAAGTTATAAAGTTTAATGGTAAGTTTCTTGTCGTCGTCAAGCATTAAGTGTTTCAATTCCTATGATCAGTTTAGAAAGAACACAGGGTTTAGTTGTGAATTTTGAATGCTTTTATCGAAACAAAACTAAATTGAAAAGTTTTACGTATTTTGAACAATTTTATTCAACTACGCTATTCATGCAAATTAAACTAGTACAACTGACATTTGATCTGTTCCACGCTTCTGATGTAAAAAAAATAACCGATTATTTATTACGCTTCAATCTGTGTTGAATTTGAATGTTGGAAGAATTCCCAGTGCTGGGCTTAAAATCACTTAACATGCATAGTACGTTTTTATTGAAGGAAGTGGCAAGAGTTCATTGGTGAATCTGTTACTCGGGAGAGATGAAGCGGCTGTATCTGATGGAGCCACAGGATGTACCTTTGACTTCAAGAAGTACTCGACGGATTCATTTAATTTGTTTGACACGGTTGGGCTCTCTGAAGGAAGTAAGTTTAGACAATATGAAGCAAACGTAAAAGAAACCTTAACTGTAGTAATTATACTTAAAACATTTACAGCTCATGGAACAGTCAAGCAATCATTCGCTGTGCAGCAATTAATTGATTTACTGAAATCGTTGCAAGACGGTGTCTCTCTCCTAGTTTTTGTAATGAAGAAGGGTAGAGTTACAAAATATCTAGAGGAGAATTACGCCCTCTTTGTGGATGCTATTTGCATGAAGAATGTTCCTGTTGTGCTAGTTATCACCCACTGTGAAATGGACGCTGAGCCAGGACAATGGTGGCAAAAAAACAAAGAAACCATAAAATCCTACGGGTAGTTGTAAAAGTTTGATATAATTTGATTTGATATTCAAACCAACTAATGTTAAGGTTTGTAGATGGAATATTAAGGATGCTGTGTGCTGCTGTACCCTGAGTCCTGATAGAGCCAACCCTGCAATGAGAGCCGCGATAGCGTCCATGCGAGATTCAACAAGAATTGAATTGGTGGATGTCATTCAAAATACAAAGCTGGTACCTGGGTGGCTGATAAAGGGTGGATGGAAGACTTGGTTTGAAAAAATTCTTCCCTTGGTTTTCTCCATCGTAACCGGAGTAGTTTATGCCAGTTTCCCGGATATTAAACTCGCCAGGACCATATTTGTGATATTTCTTAAAAAGTTGCTTGTTGATCAGGGTTACGGTTCTGAGTCAGCCTCTTTCATGGCTTCTGAAGTTGCCTCAGCAATTTCATCTGCTGCAGACGCATGATAAACAATAAATTTAGGCCGCAGTAAGCGTCCGTTTTGACAGAAATAAAGTTGAATATGCTTTAATTAATGTTAGTTTATTCTACGGCACTAAAATAAGTTGTTTTTATGTGAAATACTGTATTTTCATACCAAGATTGTCAATTTTCTCATTTGCAAGATATTCAGTCTTCATTGGGTGATATCACACAAAGGTAAGTATTAATTGAACAAGGACATCCAACTTTATTTCCTTCTAACGTTTGATATTCAACTGTAGCAATGTAGTTTCAAACGACAGGCGACTGAGTGAAAAAATGACTGAGGTGTATATATGGGCTTATTAGTCTCAGAATTAGTGGTGTTTAAATTAAAAGATATTGCGAGAACAAAACTGTTATCATTTTGTAGGCTAACAATATTGACTACAATACGTACTGGGAAAAATTCGGTAACCTAGAATGGGCTTTGCCTCACTACGTACAGTTCAATGCCTAAGTACGTAGAGTATTTTGGCAAGCTGCTACACCTGCACTCAACAGAACTGGTAATGGGCGTATTGGTAACGACAAAATACCGTTCATTCTTTGCCAATGTCCGGTTAATATTTCTCACTGAGTCAACTATTCCGAATAGGAATGCATATTAATGATACCTTGTGCGTTACATATATACATTTAATGCTTGATTTTCGGTATCGAATGATTCATCCCTTTTATGTTCATATTATAAATGCGTAGAATAAAAATCACTTATATAGATATCAATGGGATAACCAGAGAATCATTGATAATAACCAGTATGATGTCTTCGTATGCAGTTAATGAAGAAAATTCTATAACAGAAACAAGTAATATATCCATGATTATTACCTGTGTTTCAAGATGTTGAATGGCTCTTGGTTAAAAAGAGTTAATATATATATATCTTTCAAGCTTGAATAATACATAATACTTACAATACTACATTAAGAGGGGGGTTTGGCTTTTTGAAAAAAACTAAATGACATTTCATAGCGTAGACCACAATTTGACTGAAAAAAATCCGAAATGTCTTCCCACGCCTACTTTGAAAATATGTACGGCCATTATTGAAGATTTTAGGGCATTTCTTTCACCAATTCTTCGAATTAGTGGAAACTGTTCTTTTAATTTATCGAATTATGTCCATTCGCATCGCATCTTCAAGAAACCTACAATTTCGAAATCGGTCAAATCAGAACCATCAAATGTACAAGAAGCTTCGGCCCAGATTCCAAGGAAAAATTTGAAATTTTTGCTTTAAAGACAACTCAATGCAATTCTAGTGTATATAAACTTCCTTGTTTCGAAACAAATTTTTTGTTGAGGAAAAACGATACCTAAGTGTATAAAATGGCTTAATTTTCCCGAAAAATAGCTGTAAAATCCGTCATAAAATGTGATGGGAAATCAAAACATAGCAGTGTTTCAAGTCTAGTGGAAGTGTAGCGAATGGAATAAAATAGGTTTAGTTGAAATTCCTGAAACCCCACTGCCAAGGTAATATTGTAAGCTGGTATCCGTGAAAGAGCAAACGATTGATATACAACACTATGTATCGAAAACAATAAGATAACAATTTTGCGCTCGGAATACACTTTAGTGTGGATAAAAGGATAAGTTTTTTCCGTAATCAATTCTTATCTTGTAGGCTTATGAACATGCCAATGCTACCCTCAAAAGAACGTTGGAAATAATGTAATAATACAGGGTGTACCCACTTGTTTTGCAGTAGACTGAGCACTAAGTTTTAAATTTAGTCAAACAGAGAGCTAAGCTAGCTAAGCTACGAGTCATTGTGTAAGGTAAGAAAATGCGAAAAAGTATGAAACGCCAACCACAATTGCTCTACTCAGTTATTGTAATGATGACTTGAATTTCATTCAAAACTACGCCGTAGAATAGAGGAAACATTCACTTAATCCTTGGCCAACATCTTATTTAAACGCAGATGTCCAACAGTTGCATCAAAAATTTAAATAGAGAACTGTTTCTCGTTGCAACAAAGATACCTTAGTTCATGCGTCATATGCGCTTCATACAACAATCTCGTGTAGAAATGAACCATGGAGACGGTGAGGTCTTATACGATGCCCTCCTACATGGCATTCATTACTTTAGCGTCAGCTAATGAACAAACCTAAGCTATTTTCACCGTTACTGCACAATCAAGGGATGCTGCTAAAAACGTAATAATACGAGGTATACCGCATCGAATATAACAAAATAAGATGGGAATTAATTATAATATCTCGTTTGATTTAATTGAAGTGGCCCATTATGTTTTAAATAGAATGATAATTCTACCGAAATCAACTTTTGATCGACTGCGAGACTGTATGTTACAACTAAGGTTAGTTAATAGGAATTCAAGTTTGTTTTCATTTTGTAATGGGTTAGGCGCAAATAAAAATGTAAAAACCTGCCTTCTTATAATATTATGAAGCAATTTGAGCAAAACACCGTAAAACGGGCATAAATTTGTTGGTGTGAAGGCAAGGTTTCTACCTTGGACCTAAGTCTTCAAATGTTGTTGCTGTCAGTCCTGGTCCTAGATGCAAGATCAGTAGACGTCGTCTGTTGGCAATAAGAGAGAAGAGAAGAAGAGAAGAAGAGTCTACTCACTTTGGTCCTAGACTGATACTTAATTACCCGATTTTTAGAGAATATCAGTGTTGATTTACACAAGTCACTTTTAAAAACTTGCAGATACATCTTCTTATTGCCAACAGACGACGTCTACTGATCTTGCATCTAGAAAGTAAGCATTTGCTACTTACTTACTTACTTATGCTGAGGTTTTGAATTTTTGCACTAGGAGATATTTAAAGTTATGAGCAAAGCGTTGTTTTTTAACGTCTCAAAAAGTATTCGTCCCATGCACAATTTTAACTTCCAGGAGACTTGTCTTATGACCACCAACCTACTGAAGATTATCACCTTATATATGGATAGCCTAGTTAGGCGATAGTTAAATCGTCAGCAGGGACCTTCCCCGTACTGCCTGATATAGAGTTACTCACCGTGACAGGATGGGCTTAGCTGTTTTCCTGGCTAAAGGTTTGACCTACAAAATTTTTGGTTCAAGTCTGCCGTCCTAGCCTCTCAACCATCAGGGCTTAGGTAAGTTCCATGTTTATTAAGAAAGCTATTTTAGCAACGGAGATTTGCTTGCGTTAAGGTTCAATCCTTAATTTTTCTCTGGTCCAAGTAATAAAATATAAAGTGGTTCCTGATGCCCAGGTTGTTAGTGAGTTCGGTTGGGCAACAAACTTAAACTATGTCAATTTTTACTCAGATATTCTGAATGCTACTGTTGACGAAAAAAAGAACACTCTGTACATCGTGTAATCACTTGAATAAACAGTGGCTAATACCCTTTCATACATCCTATCTCAAACATCCTATGACGTAAGCTGATAAGATCGTCAGCTTTAACATTCAGTTGCAATGTACGTGTCCATACATTCACTACTAATGTTGATTGGATATTCAGAACATTGTGTTTTAACTAGATTTTCAAAATGAACGTTATTGTTTTTGGGGAAACAGGTACGCTACTTTATTTTAAATCATTTTACAAAATAAGAGTAACTTCCGACTTACAAATTTTAGAGCGAGTTGCAGAGAATTTCATCAGGAAATAATAGCAAAGTAAAACTGTTTAACGTAGAGTAGACAAAGTTTAGGCTTGAACACATTTATGCTTGAATTCTCTACATTCTAATCTTAGGTTTGCACCTGCTGGAAAAACGTATGTCTTGCAGACTAGATTTAAAGTTTCGAATTTTAAATTTCGCTTTGAAAATATAGCCCAATTTACGTGATAAAACGTGACTTTTTACGTATATTGGGCTATATTTTCAAAGCAAAATTTAAAATTGCAAATTTTATCAAAAGAAAATGAAGACTAACTATTTGTGGTCAGTTATTGGTGTTCCGCTTGGTCTTAGGGTTAAAACTGACGGAGGAGAAGGGATTCTCATTTAAGATTTCATCGTTTCGGAAGTGTTTTTTAACATAGTTACCTTTGCTTCATAGGTACCATATTGTAAAAGACAAATATTTTTGAAAAACAATAAAGCCAGTACCTGTCTCTTCATTTCGCTATCATCCACACACATAATCTAACTAACGGAGGTGATTAGAAAATCCTAACCAATATTTAGTTGACTTCCCCTGCCAACGGTTATAAGGCAGTTATAAGGCAGAGACGGTTAAGAATTGTATTAAAAATTAGAGAAGAGAAAATTGCATGTTGTCAGAAAGCATTAAGTAAGCTTGCATTTATGTTTTCCTTGAAGGAAGTGGGAAGAGCTCTCTTGTGAATCTTTTACTCGGGAGAAATGAAGCGGCTGTATCTGATGGAGCTGAAGGATGTACCTTTGACTTCCAGAAGTACTCTACGGATTCTTTTAATTTGTTTGACACTGTTGGGCTCTCTGAAGGAAGTAAGCGTAAATAGATATATAGGTACCAGGTCTGAATGAAATTAAAGCCATATGAATAATACTTCAATCTACAATAGCTCGTGGGACAGTTCAGCAATCATTTGCTGTAAAAAAACTATTCGATTTGCTGAAGTCTTTGGAAGACGGTGTCTCTCTTCTTGTTCTTGTAATGAAGAAGGGTAGGATTACAAGAAGTTTGGAAGAGAACTATAAGATCTTTGTGAATGCCATTTGCATGAAGAAAGTTCCAGTTGTACTAGCTGTCACACATTGTGAAATGGACGCTGAGCCAGGACGATGGTGGAAGGAAAACCAAAATATCTTTAAGTCCTACGGGTATGTGTAAAATATTGACACATGAGCTGGTTCCGAATTTCAACCCAACTAATGTTAAGGCGCGTAGATGGAATATTAAGGGTGCCGTTTGTTGCTGTACCCTGAACCCTGATAAAGCAAATCCGGCTATGAGAACTGTTATAAAGTCCATGTCCGAGTCTTCAAGAGATGAGCTACTGCATGTAATCCAAACAACAATCCTGGAACCTGGATGGGCATTCGAGGGTGGATTGGAACCTTGGCTTGAAAAGACGGTTCATGTGGCCTTAACAATCATATTTGGGGTGGTTTTGACTCCAACCAAGCTTTTGAATCCCGAATCACTGAAAGAGGAGGAGCACAAAGATTTCGAAGAACTTGTTAAGAACGGTGTGGGTGTTCAGGCAGCCTCTATTGTTGCTTCTGCAATCGCAACAGCGAACAGAATTTTAAAGAATCTTTAATACGGTAAATTGACACGGTTATAAAGTTTCGCTTCCAGAAAAGCAAAATTAAGTATTCTTTGTCAACCAATTACTTCAGCTTGCATCCAATAAATTTCAGATGTACATCCCTTACACATCTTTTCATGGCTTATCCTATCCAGCCTCCTGAATATTAAGTCGAGGTAGAATGGTCTTCCTCGTTTACGCCCTACTCAATATCAGTCTTCTTTTCGCCGATTTTTCTGAGTTCTCCTGCGTATTCAAATTCAAGTTTAACATCTTCTTCAGTGTAGACGTTCTTTTCTTTACAAATAGTATATTATCTGAATCACACTTTACTACTTACTGTATAGTCACAACGGTCTGGTTTCCGCGTTTAAAAAGTATGATAACCAATAACAAATTTGTATTACTTTTGAGTAAAATGTGAAGCTCCAGCAAAGCTCATATCATCATCACACAGTCTCCAAAGCTCACATGCAAGGTTACGTATACTACGGCGTTGGCAGAAGGCAAACCAACTAATCACACAAAATCACTTACAAACTACAATTACAGCATTCAAAAATCCAAGCAAGTTAAAGTGTAAGAAAGCAGTTCACTGCTGATACTAAGTTGGGGGATTAAATTTAATTAAGTTTTGTGTGTTTTGAATTTATTGAGTTTATTTTGAATGGTGGTGGTACGATGCGTGATGCATATGTATTGTGTAGATAAGGGTTGGTGGTTGCCTCGAACCCGTTGGTTCTGTGTAATACCGCGTGAGGTGAGTGGGGGTGTTCAATGCATTCCAATTTGATTGACACATCGGTAGGTGTTATTTCCCACTTGAGTCTCATTTTGCCCCAGCCGCACCCCCTGAGAGGTCAGTGGGGTGGTCAATGCATTCCAATTTGATTGACACATCGGTAAGTGTTATTTCCCACTTGAGTCTCATTTTGCCCCAGCCACACCCCATGAGAGGTCAGTGGGGTGGTCAACCCCAGCCCCCACCACGTGTGTGTGTTTGTTAGTTGTGTGGTGGTAGGATTGTGTGTGTTGGACTGGTGAGTGAGTCTGCTCGCTAGTGGTGGTGGTTTGGTCGAACGGAGGACTGAGGACGGAGGTCAGACGGAGGAAATGAGACTCGCATAAAGCAGTAAACTGCTTAATAAGGTTAACCACACAAAATACCATTACAGCGTTCAATAAGGTGTAAATAATATTTTTAGAAGACGTTTTGAGCGTTGAAGTTTTCTACCTTTTATTGTTTTCGGTTTTATCACCTTGAGTGTTTCAGGAAAAAAACGTTTATATTCATGTCATTGTGAGAAACCAGTTTAATTATTCAATACTATTTTTTAGGAAATTGGTTCAGGAACTAATATTAAATGTGGAAAAGTTGCTTACCTTCACCAGCGGATGATGTGTTTCCGTGAAACTTAATCATGAAGTAACTATGATCTATTTAACTTCCACATTCGTACCTTGAACCAAAATTTCTTGACATTCCAAAAGGTTTTCATTGCCAATCCCCAACAGTATTTACCAGTAAAATAAAGAGTGTACTGTCCTTCTCCTTCTAACTTGTTCGTTCCCTGACATGAGGCTAAAACACAATTTCCAACCCCTGACCATCTCCAATGACCCCCTACCCGCAGCCCCTTCCCCAGGATGCGGTATCAAAAATGATCTTTAGTTCATGATCGGTGCATATCCGGTGTCCAAAGTAAGAGCAAGATCTCTCCCACTCCGAAGTTCCTGTCGGGACATGAAGTGTAATCAGATTCCCTGGAAAACCAATATTCATCCTATACAATCAATAGGTATTATTGCAAAATAAGATCCTAGCATGCATTAAGAGGAGGGCCAACTTTCATAACCAAAAATCGAAACGCATGCAAGCATCCACCTCCACTATCTGTTGATGTAGGCAACTCCACATGTCTTTCATTGTTCGCTTTGCTAGCTGCCGGTCTCTGTCTAGGTTGTATTTAAGAAATTTCGTGGTTGTGGCCTCATTTTTAAAACCATTTTTCATCACATTCAAGTACTCCAATAGAAAAGGAACGGACACGCACATTTCAGTGAACCATTAAAATTTCTTATTGAAGAGGTTAATGTTTTTTCAGGAGGGTTGTTTTCTAGTTGGGTGAAGTATACTAATCAGACTTAATCGAATAGGGGTAAAGTGGTTGCTTAGCGCTTGCTTTGATTCTCTTATTATATTTACAACCGGTCTCAACTACCGTTTAAGCTTAAATGTAAATCCTTCACTAAATATACGCTTATAATCCATTTCCGTTTAAGTACCACCTCTGAATTAAGGATATTGAAGGACCATATAGAGCAAGGTATCCAGTTGGGGATAAGTTCACGTAAAATAAGAAACATAATTGCGTCTTTTTCTGCCAGAAATTTCCTCAAACTCTACTTCACTTGAATTCCAACCTAAATATAGTTGCTTTTGGTCTGATTTAAAATTAATACTCGAAAATAATTGTCTTCTTTATCCTTTAAACTAATCGCCATAGCCTCAACCTCACACTAACGTTTCTGGGTACATCCACAGCTTCTGTAAAGTAGAAAAAGAAATGTCTCCTTCTCAGTGGAGGAAGGAGTGAATGGGTTCGATGGCGAAAAAACTTTTGATTTTGTGTTTTTTCTCGGAAGTCGTGAACCAATTTTCAGGTTCTTTAACTTCTATTTTTTCAATAACGGAACTATCTGAAATGGAACAAATAGCAATTTTGGAATTTAATTCCTGGGAACACACAACAGAAACATAAGATCGATATACAAATTGCGAATAAATTAACCAGTGGGTTTTGAGTGGTTAATCGGCTGATCGATACCTTATAGCGAAAGGGATTCTCTAAGTAGCAGGACATTTTATACGCTGCGATTTTTTTGATTCGTCTTACTTGCCTTGCTTCTTCTACCTTTTTTTCGTTTCCAACAGGGCAGAATGTTTTGAATATCGGTAGCTTCTCATTGTCCATTCATTGTTCATAGGTATTGAAATTTCGCACTTTATGCCTTCACTTGATTCATTTGCATGTTTTTATGCATAATTATTCCCACCCCTTCATGATAGTTCGGTAATGCTTTCCCAGTCTTGTGTTACGTACTGTGTGCTGTACGGTTTAGGGGGTTTAATGATAACTCGCTTTAGTGATCATGTCAGTTCGATTCACTGTAGTGAAGTGTCCTTTATTCATCTCGTAACTCGTATTTATACTATTACATTCATTGTCATAATGAGAGTAAGGAAGAGTATGCCATGGCAATAGTGACTCATGAGGAAATGCCAATGTGAGGGTCCTTCAGAGCTTATGCTCAATCGGATCTCACTCAAACCAATGAGTGCAGGAAAACGGGATTTTTTGCACTCGTTGGGTTATTTTGTAAAATTCAAAGCCCAAATTAAAAATCAGATCTAAAATTAATAAAGCCAACATTCTTGTGGTCAGTTTAAGAGCTCCCTCGATGTCGTAGGTTTAAAACTGACAGAGAAGTAGGGTGACAAGTTGAGGAATGAAGAAATACGGAAGTCATAATTTACGTGCTTACCCTAGCTACATACGCAGCTT
>JAQGAC010000671.1:0-20659 GCA_034696585.1 Isotomurus maculatus
CTACAAACACCAGTCCGAAGGTCTAAAGACATCAGAGGCATTGTATTATTTACTCTACGAATTAATGATTCCGGATGAATGGTGGCATGTAACGAAAGTGGATGCTCTGTAGTATGGCGTAGTGTCAAAAAGAAACGAACAGTCCGAGGTACGATCTCGGGACCCCCTAATATCCGGTTAGGTGCTCTACCAACTGAGCTAACTGTTGTCTTATGACAGCCAATACTACCAACACTCCAGTCGTTCGCCATGGTTCACGGGTACTACCGTAGGAACTGCTAGGCCTATCCTACCACACGTTACAGAGTAAACAGAATACACATAATTACTTAAGCTAGGAAAGTAAGAGATTTTATCGTAGGAAAATGATCGTCTAAACATAAGTCTGTAAACCAAGTTTGTATAATGTTCGCTTCATATGATCTTCACCAAACATGATTTTAATGTAATCTACAGATATGACTATATGGGAATTTTTGCATTAAGGGGGTAATACCAGTTATTGATTATCATAAAGCTTCCTTTGCTGCTGTAGGTTAAACGAGCTATGTAAATGCTTTACGTTGGCAATCGGTTTTCAAGTTTATATTCTTGTTAGTTAATATATTGAAGAAATAACAATTTACCATTTATAGACAATAAATTATGAAAATATTTAACAGCAACCTACTATTTATTAAATTATGTGATACTAAATCTATTATAATGTAACCAGTATCATCACCAGCTTCCAAAAAGCGTTATCTAGGCTGAGCTTTGGTTGGAGCTGGTTCATCCTTGTGGATTTCTCTTCACTCCAAAACATATCATTGTCGCATATAATGGAATGTGCACAGGTTATTTTTTCTGTCCAATTGAATGGTTTATTAAATTAAAAGTGGCAAGAACTATTTTATGTTGTATAATGCAATGAAAGTGGTTCCCCCTTAATTTCATCACTTGACGATCTACCCTAAAACAAAATGAGATTGTTTGTTTCCTCAATAGTGACCGTAGCTGTGGTTCAAACTGTAATTTGTAGAACACCCATGACAAAGAAAGCAGGTCTTACTCAATTTTGACATCCAGCTTCAGTGGTATAAAAATTATTGCTTTCAATTTATTTCGTGACAAGTTAGTCAGATATTAGATATACAGTTCCCTATACTTATCATTTGGAAAAATAAGTTTTTTTTGTTCATATACCTGCTTTTCTACGTAGGCAAGTTATGTAACAGAAGAAGTCAAGCAAACGAGATAAGCCTAATCATTATCTGAAGTGTGATGAGTAATGAGAGTGCTGGTCTCAGAGTTCCTTTTTCCACTGGACCCACACACAATCACTCTCCACTTTCAGTCGCTTCCTCTTTCTCCTCATGTTGAACTCATTCATCGTCAATATTTAATTAGCGAAGTGTGTCTCAACATTTACCAATGTAATTTCATTCCTCTTCATTAACATTTTTAAATACGCACGGGACTAGTTTACACCTATTTAACAAGAATCCTTTTAAAGATTGTAAAATGTTAGCTTTAGAGCCTTGAAAGATTTCCGAAATTACCTTTTTTCAGTTTGCCTGTACTGCGCTGGTGTCATGTAGGACACACAGAATTTTCGAATTGATGCTAATTAAATTTGATAACAATTCAAGGGTACGGCGACGCTTCTGTCGGGATATTGGGAGCCCCAGACGTCTACAAGAAGACACTCAGGTATTTTAATGCAAAAAATTAATTATGTAAATGAATATGAGCTTCTTACGAGTAAATCCGTTGATCGTAGTCGACGAGTCCCGCAGATAAAAATTTGATAACCAGTTCCCGGTATCTTGGTCGCCAGTCCTTGAACTTCCAATGTTACCAATCGTATACTATTTTCCCGTTCACTTCGATAATGCATAATTCATGGTTGCATGCTGCAGTGAAACGGTCGACATGATCACCTAACCTTTTCAAGCTTATCAGCACTTATCTTCAACCTCCCAAACAAATGTTGTGTTTCACCTCACTGAATAAGCAAAATATTTATTCAGTCTACATTGCATTGACTGGCATTGATGTATCATGTGTAATAAATACAGCAGTTAATGGTACTCTTCACAGTCTTTCAAACGAAGTTTAACTTTGCTTTTTAAGTAATCAAAAATTACTCTTATGTGCAAATGTGCATAAACGTACGTGTTTGGCCTTATTTGTCCATCCCATTTAGTTAAAATTAACAGCCTCGAAATTTGAGTAAATCACCAAAGCGGCTATGAAAATTGCTGCATTCATTTCGTTGCTTCTCTGAAGGTACTGATTCGACACTCAAGCTTCGGAGTAGTACTAACCTCTATAGCAATTGATCCATTCAATTCTGAAACCTCTGCTTCATTTGGTTTACTTGTTCACTAGACTTGTAACTCGGTTATGTCATGTGTAATTCTAGTAAAGCAAAAAATTTCAAAATTTCAAGTATCCAAAATCTAGTGAAATGAATAATTTAACATCCGTTGGTCGAAGATTTTACTCAAACAGCAAACTCCCACTTAGCATTTAAATACATATTTTGTACATTCCTACTAACTTCTCAATGTTGGGGTGATTTTCGAACCTACGAAACCTTCCTGTGGGAACAGCTGCATTGAATTTGGCACTAATCCCCCGCATAAAACAATCGTAACCTTCTTTGGCAACATTACAATCGTGACAGATAACTGTTCAGTATCCAATTTTCTATTGCTTAGGAACTTAATATTTATACTGTCCTAAAATGAAACAGTGATTTTCATTACTTTTTGTTTTGGGGAAGAAGTTTGAAGTTAATTGTTGGCAATTTGTACGATTTATATTTAAGTGAAGATTATGTAGACTTTTTATTTCTATTTACCGAAGAGAGATTTTTAGTATCGTAGTGATGGATTTTTTCTCAAAGGCAAAGACATTCGGACAAACAATTAATGGCTTGTACACGCAATAGGTTCATTGTATTATTTTTAGTATCGATGTAATCAATTAACGATAAACATTAATCCAAACTTGTCGAAAGTAATAAGTTAGGAAATCTCTTCTATAGGGAATTAAAATATGGATATATGGAACGATTCCTGCTCAAGCCCAATGAGATCAAACTGGACAATTTGTGTGTTATAAAATTCGTTCTTGAACCTTTCTGGCGAGCTAATTGGAAGCGAATGATCCATTCTGGAAACAAACTTGATTTACCTTAGGTTCGTCAGTGAAATTCGTTGTACTGGAAACCTTTATAGAAAAATTGAGTTTTGATATGGAAGGACCGTCCAGGAGCGCAACAATCAGATTGGTTTGGCAGCGGAGGACGTTTGAGGAAGGAATTGGGGGTGGCTGTGTTATTCTGAAGTTGTATGTTTGATGAGAGCAGAGCTTTTTGTAACGTCAGAATATGAGTAAAATTTCGTATTTATTCAATTTGAGTGGTTGTGGGGCATATTTAAGGAGAGTTTAATTAATTATTAACCTCTGCTGCGTGCTGCTAAGTTTGCTTATTGTAGGCTGAGGTGTTTGAGGTGAAGTCTGATTGGATGACGTTCGTCGTACTCCTCCGTGGCCAACTGCAGCGCCGTATTTCCCAGTCCGTTCCTCCAGGAAAGGAGTCCAGGCCACGCGCGTCGCTTGACCTCCCGCAGTTGGCCCACGCGGATTGCCGAGTGGAGCAGCGAGCCAAGTGAACCAACAGTTGAAGGAGTCAACAACATCTCATAATCATCTTTAACCCCGAATTCCACATTCGAAGGAATGGTGCTCCATGCGACGGCTGTGAGGTTTGCTTTTGTCCACTCCACCCCGTACAGATTGAGGATGGTATGGACGAGGGGGCGGCCACAACAGTGTGGAAAATGAAAGGGTAGTTGTCTAGTCTCCCTGGGTGGAGGATTTTTCCGCAGATGAGAGGGAGGAACTCCTCCCACTCCTCCTCCGTCTCGTAGGAGGAGTTACACGCAAGGTGACCCACACTGTCTAAATTAAAACAACGAAGACGTTGTCTCAGCAGCTGTTGGAATGGACGGAGGAGGTGAGTCCAGTGGGGGTCTCTTTGGAAGGCGTTGGCAATCTCCACGGGGAGTCTCAACACGAGAAGCCATTTGTAAGCATCCACTTCCACTCCATCGCGCATCTTCAACCAGTCGCACTTGAGTCCGAAGAGGAAGAAGTAGAAGGAGAGGAGGTTTCTTACCCCGCACAAGCTGACGTCTCCCTTTGCTTTCGAAGGGAACCTCAGCATCCATCCTCTGAAGACGTCTTCGCTCGTGAGGACCTCCTTCAACAGCTCCAACCCATTCTGCTCCTCCATCCGTCGACGGAGTTGGAGCGTCGCCGGGAGGTCGCAGCAGGGCACAAACTCAAAAACTTCGAGCACAATTATCTTCCAACTGTCCTTCTCTACATTTGTTGGGGATTGTTGGGTGGTGAGAAGGTTGAGGAAGACCCCTCCCACTGAAACCTCCCACACCATATGAACAGGACAATAAGCAGCTGTCGCTATCTGCTCCCTTGTGGCTCCAAGGAACACTCCAACCAGCGACCGTAGCTCCAGAGGAATTATGAGTAGGTGGTCGCGGAGGAAGGCGGTGAGGATTGACAAGAGGGGTGAGACTTCGTTGTCATGGGAACGAGTAGAGGAAAGGATTACGAGGGAGCGAAGGATGAACATCAGGTCAGCAGACTTAATCTGAAGAGTGTGCTTATTCTGCTGGAGGAGGTTGTGAGGAGAGCGGGTTTCACGTTTCCATAGTAACGGAGGAGGAAGGGGAGTCCACGGAGGGAATCAAGAGTGAGGGAGTGGCTCCATCGGAGTCACCTTGTGACCCAGTCCATCACTTTCACTCCCAGGTCCTCAGCTCCAATCGTCCCTTCCTGAAATGAACAATGTGATTAGGAGGATAAGCTGACAAAAGAGTTTATATGGAGGATCCTCACCTTCTCCTCTAAATGCCTTTTACACGACCCCAAACTCCATTCTATCTGCTTTTCCAGCTACTGAAGAAGCTGATAATCCTTCGTAGCTGCCTTCTTTGATTTTGTCTCTTTGCTGCCTAAGCAGCAGAACTTGCTCCATCGTTAGGAAAACGTCTGCACCAGCAGTCGTGGAGGGCCTCCAGGTTTCCTGTCACCTGAAGAGCTTTCTTGAAATCTTCGAATTGGCTCTCATCCCATTTGCTTGCAGTGTCAGTGTAGAGCATCATCACTTTGGTCAAGTTAGATGTGCGTGAGTCCATGTCCAACTGTCGACAAATTAGGTCGTCATTTGAGGTTTCTTATCAAGTATTTTTAAACAGATTTGTTACTTACGAGTAAATTTTTACGTGAGTCATTAATGAGATATTTTTCAAATAAGCTCACAACCAACACTGTTCCGATGAAAGTTGAATCCGTCAGTTTCACAATATTCGAAGAGATGAATTTCCTTCTATCTACGTCACCCATTTTCTACTTCAATCGCCAATATGATTTAGAGCACAGAAATATTTTGATTGAACGCAAGTTGTGCTTCAATTCGGATCCAACTGTAGATCACGTGAAGCTGGGATCCAACTAAACCACCACGAATTATTACACACCTCACATTGCCTCGTTTATCGACACTTATCGTTATCATCACCAGCCTCCTAAAAAATGTATGTAGGTTGAGCTGTGACTGGAGTTTCATCCACGTGGGCTAATCTTCCCTTCAATAAAATATTATTATTGCGCTTACAATGGAACCTTGTTGGATGCTCACACAGTATGGGTTCTGTGTATTTGGTTGCTTTGTCGAGTTAAAAGTTGAAAAAATTATTTTATCGTGTGTAATGCAATTACAGTTATTTTCGGTGTTATTAGAATTGTAAATGCTCCTCAATTTGAAAGTAATAGTTACAGTAGCAGTGGCTCAAATTTTAGTTTGTACAACAATTCAACTGAGAAAATTGGAATCATTCATTTTAGTACAGACATTAGTCTAGTATACAGTTTTCATGTACTTATTTGATTGAATGAGCAAGTAATTTTGTCGTACAATAAAATACATAAGATTGTTTTCTTCCAGAAGAAGTGATAAACACAGAAGATTAGCCTGTTATGTAATGCAGCATCTTTAAATTCACTGATAATTGGGGCGATGAGAAGAGAGACCGTTGGTCTTAAAGTGTCCCATTGCGTGATCCTATCACTGTTGGCTAGCTAAGATCAGGTAAGTTTGTCCTGACAAACTCGCTGCTGTCGTCTTCGTCGCCTATCTTTATCCTTCCCATTGTTATTCAAAGCTCTCCATTTCACTCCAATACTGCACATAACGTGATTGCATACAGCTGAAGTAGTCAACGGAAGATCTGACTTGGCCAAGCTTATCAGCGCTTATCAGTAGCCACCGGGTAAGACTTGTCAATGTTCAGTTTCGTGTTTGCATGTGCTTCACCTTCACACACAAAACTTAATCTTCATTCCGCTTACAATTCTTTATTGGACTCACAATTCGTCGTCAATCGGCATCGCAGTTCAGTTCAAAGTAACTTGACTTATTGTAAATAAGGCTGTATGAATAATACTTAAAAAACACCAATCAGTCCTCCTCCACATTCCTATGCTGTTCTGCGTATAGGCTGCAAATCTCCTCTGTCGCTTCTCTCGTCCAACAGTCACGTGTGCTGCTGACCATGTCGATCACTTTACGACAGTCACTGCTTGCATTAAGTAGTTTCTAATAAAATTATACCTGTGTTTAGGTACCTTAACATTCGCATAGAAAATGGGACCAAAATGTTTGCACAGTTTGGTTCTTTCCAAACAAAGTTTCTTTAGTTGACCGTGGATTGCACATGTGTAAAAGCTTTACGTGCTGGGTGATTCTTGAACTTTTGATTAATACTGTCCTGAGGATAAAGCAGTGATATGTTGAATATATCAGTGACTTTCAAGGTAATCAATATACTATTACTGAACGACAGTTCCAATTGTTTAACAAATAAATCAAATCCTATACACCGTGAAAGATGGCCAGTTACAATAATATACTCCATTTGTACTAATGAGTTTCACACAGCTTCATGTTTTATTTACTTACATTTTTGGTCAAGAAGGTCTTGCTTGCATATATAACGTAGTTTATTTAACTACATGTATACAATACAATAAGCTTCGTTTAACATCATTTAGTCAAACAAAAGCAACTTTGTGTTAACAGCTGTTGATGTAACCTTTTAAAGCTAGAGTTTTGTGCGTGAAAATTGGATTAGCAACGGAGGACTTTCTTAGGGCATGTTTTATGTCCTTGATATTTCCACCAATCGCTGACGTTCGAAAAGTAAAAACAACCTACGAGGTAAAGAATTTCGTCCTGATTGATGAGCCCCTTCTCAAAGAGACGAAGAACCAGTTCAGTTCTGATTGATGAGTAGGTCAAGTTCGTCCTGATAAACCTGCTCGTTTCGTCTTTAACAACTGTATTAACCTTGCAATTTAATACTAAACTCAACTTACCATATTATTTCCAAACCTCGTCAATGACTTGGGCTCTACTTTGTCTGACTTTGCCCAGCTTATCAGCGCTTATCACAAGCCTCGTCAGAAACCGTTATCAAAGTTCATTTTTGTGTTTGCACTTGTTTCATTCTCCGGGACTTTATTCACTTTGCATGTTTTTTTAAATTGGTCGCTGAAGATGACTCTTTAGTCATTCTTCAATCTACATTATAATTTTTTTTCAATTTCGGTATTCACAGTTATGAATATGAGTAAAGCGTAAAACCATTTCTGTGCATGTTTTGAATATTCTGCATGGATATTTAATAGAGAAATGTTTCATTGTAGGATTGCAAGCATAGAAGTTAATTAATTAATTTCATTAATGAATCCGTTAAGCTTGTTACAGTCCTTTGTTTAATAACTGAGAGCAACGTTTCCTAGGGGTTACCTGGCACGCTTCGATAAGAATCGAATTGATAAGTATGCCAGGTAACCTTGGGGAGAAATTAACAGTTGTTCACTCTCAAACATTAAAGGATAAACTATACTTGACAGAATAAATTGTAATTTCCTAAAAGCCTACAAAAAAATGAAAAAATCTGTGCTCATGCGTCCTTTCTACTTTTATCCAGGTTTGGTGTTCATAAGTCTAACTGTTAATAAATTCCGTCTTCATGGGAGTATTGGCGAATAACATTTTTTAAAGTTTAGGTACTTGCCAGTAGACAGTTAATGTTTATCAAAGCCACGGATGAGTTTATTTTCAAATAATCTCCCAACCAACTTTGGTCGGATGAAAGTTAACTCTGTAAGCTTCACAATGTTCGAAAAAATCAATTTCGTTCGATCTTCTTCTACCATTTTACTCCTCTAATTGTTAGTTGAGTCAAAATATTCTAAACTCAAGTTGTGCCTGAAGGATAGATTGTGGATCAAGTGACATGCTCCAACTAACTGGAGATTATTATTCACCTCACATTGTCTCGCTTGTCAACACCTCTCAACGTCATCACAAGCCTCATAAAAAGTGTTATCTAAGCTAAGCCTTGGTTGTAGGTGTTTCACCCTCGTGAATTTATCTTCACTCCAATAAAATATTATAATTGCGCAAACAATAGGACCTTGCTAGATGCTTGCAGAGGCCAAGTGTTATGCCCACCATCATTTCAAGCAGTCTGCTCGGCTTAACAGGAGTAGGTAGATTTCTAACAGGTGCAAATAGATCAGTTCCAACAGCCCTTCTGTCCATATATTTTAAAGGTAGCCATGCTTTTCTGGGATTCCACCCTCTGACTCCATTCTTGAGACTATTTAATTGATACACAAGAGGAACGTTGTCCGTCTTTTTCAACCCCGCATTAAAATTAAACTTCCATTTAATGTCTTTAACGTCGCTCCTGCCATCTTCACTGCCCATTCTGAACTTGGAATTTAATATTGCACTCAACTTTCCCTTTCGCTTCAATACTATCGACCACGTGATTGCCTCGGACTCTACCACCAAACGGACAATGTGAATTTGTCCAGCTTATCAGTAGTTATCTTCAGCCTCCCCAAAGAATGAAATCAATGTTTAGTTTTGTGTTTGAACGAGTTTCATACTCGCAGATTTAAATAAACCTTCATTCACTTTACAAGCGTTTTGATTGGATAACTGAACTAAACCTTCTTATCATTCTTTAATCTGTATTGCTATTAAATATAATGTCAATTGAGGAGTCATAAGTTCACCTCTTTGTCGAAGATTACAGCGTAAAGCCATTTTCGTTTATTGTTTAATTTTTTAAATACACGCAAAGCCAAAGAGCTAATTAATGATATTTTTATCAAAATCAATCAGGAAAACCGGTGTTGCAGACAAAATAATTTCCCTTGAATTATAACTACCCGGAGAGGACAGGTTTAAATTTTCCAAACCCAAAACGATAGTTAAAATGCAGGCCAAAAGTATTTGGTGAGACTGAAAATTTAAGCAGTTATTTATGGAACTAATTAATAGATGTGCAACAGATAAGCTGCGGTTTGCTGTGCTGATCACTTTATTCAATTCCATCTCAAATCCCACCAGATATTTGTAAATATTTTTTGCCTTCGACCAATGATAAAGTCGGATTAAGACAGATGGGTTTCAAACATTTAAATTGTCTTGATTCAATCAAGGCGACGCTCAATATGTACCAACATGAGTTTTAACATACGATTGATAAATAAATAGATGAGTTGCGACAACCCTTTTCTCAAAGGGTTTCAAAGGTAAGCGTGGATTTTAAGGATTCCAGCATGTGACCCCATTCTTAAGACTGTACTCAAAGTGTTTTAAAAGACCTATTAAACCCAACACTTAACTTCCCTTGAATGTCTACATTTAACAGTTCACACCATCACTCGAGAAATTTTGAGGAACAGCTTTGAACTCCTTAATTCGTATGAGTATGATTCCTTTTGTTCCCTATTGTCGTATAGAACGTAAGGGCCCTCATGGTATTTGACTTTTAGTGTTTGTTCTACAGAAACAAAATAAACCGGTTTAAACCGGATGTAAACAAGAAGTGAAACAAACTGCTGTTTTAAACTCACTTTCCCTAATTTACCTTTCCTTAACTCACTTTTCCCATCTACTTACTTTCCCTAACTGCTTTCCCTAATTTACTTTCCCTTAACTCACTTTTCCCATCTACTTACTTTCCCTAACTGCTTTCCCCAGGTCAACAGCTTTCCAAAGATTCCGCACATGCACGGATGGGTGGTGTTTTCAGATGTTAACGTTTATGACGTACCACCCTTGACCCGAGAACGTCACAAAGCTGTCTCAGTTACCGCAGGAATGTAGGTACTGTCTAAAGTTTCAGTTCACCCCAAAATCTAAAAACGTCACAAATTTTAAAGCGCGCGAATATGGTCAAGCGAATTGGGTCATACTGACACATTCAACTGAAGTTGCTGACCTGTGCAGGTCAGTTGCTTTCGAATGTTATGGAACATGCAGTGATGGATGACGGACCTGTGACCTTTGACCCTGAAAAGTGTCAGAGTTACTGAGGAACTGTCGAAGTTGCTGTAGGAGTCAGTTTTCAGTAAAATCTCACTGCACCCCAAAATTTCAAAAGGTCACAGATTTTGACCTGAAGGTCACAGACCCATCATGCAGGGGTGTTTCGTGATCTGCTGGTCAAGACCTTTCTACTGATACCCTATATGGGGGTATGTGGCTATTTGAAAATATGATGACCTGTGACCTTTGACCCTGAAGGGGTTGACCTAGAAGTTCAATAAAACAAACTTGAAGGTCCTTGGTGTATGAGATTGCATCCTGTGAAAACAGAATTCGAAAAAGTCTTTTCTTTGTATGGAAACAACGTTCCGTTACACACACAACAGACAGACAGACAGAGCATTCCCATAAAGAAGTTTCACTTCTTAATAACGGTCAGTATCCTCAAGGAAATCCCTTACTTTTGAAAAGAAACAACTTACGAGAGTATGCATCTCGTCCTGATTAATGAGTCAATTTTCGATGAGAAGGAAGACCAACTCTTTTCCGATGTGTGTGCAGGTCAAAAGCGCCGCAAAGTTTACCCTAATAAAATCGCTCCTGTCGTATTCTTCACTCATTTGGACCTTGCAATTTAATATTACTCTCAAGTTTCCCTTTTGCTTCGATGCTCCGCACCTCGTGAATGCCTTGAGCTCAACTACCAACGGACGATCTGACTTTGTCCAGCTTATCAGCGCTTATCATAAGCCTCCCCAAAAAGTTTTATCAAATTCAGTTTTGTGTTTGCACATGTTTGTTCCTCGCAGTTTAAAATAAACCTTCATTCACTTTACAATATTTTTAAATTGGGTCACTGAGGTTGACTCTCAAGTATTTCTTCTATCTGTATTGCAATTCAGTTTAGTGTCAACTGATTAATTTTAATTCACATTCAGGAATTTGAATACAACGTGAAACCAGTTCTTGTATGCTTCAAAAATGTTGCAAGGATTTCTACGAGATAATTGTTTCAAAGTTGGCGTGTAAAAGCAGAAGAAAAACACACTTACATAGTGAATTCCACTCGGAATCAGAAACGAACCTTGAATTAAATACGTTTGTTACTAAATAGTAATTATTTACAGCTATGTCAAACATCCATGTCTCAATTTTTGTTAGATGTATAATTTTTAATCTCAACCTTAACTCTAAAGCCTGAAAATATTATTTTATTAGTTAGGTAATCTCTACTTTTTGAATCAAGATGAACGAAGAATTACAGTAAACTCGAATAAGCTAAAACAAGGCAAGCGTGCATTATAAAATCTTACCCTTTTCTGCTGGAGTAATTGGAAGTGAAAGGCCCAGTATGGTCACACGTTTGATTTAACTTCTGGGTTAAAAATGAGATTCGTCTGTGCTTCAAAGTGGATATTTTTGCTCAAAATTGTAGTGTTGAAGAAAGAGCGTCGTGGAAGACAATACAGCAGGGTAGCAGCAAAGGGAAACTTGGTTTTGTTCCGTGGTTCCCAAGGTGGGTGGTCCATGAGTAAAGGAGATTGATTGATTGATCGGAGGGTTGGTTTTAATTAAAAGAGCTTAGTATTTATTCAGTTTGGATTGTTGTGGTTCACATTCGGAGAAAGTTTACCTCTGCGCACATAGAATGCTGCTAATTTAGTACTTTGTAGCTTAGGTTGAGTTGGTTGAGGTGAAGTGTGATTCAGTGTCCTGCTTCGAGTTTCTTCCTTGCGAACTGGAGTGCTGTGTTTCCTGCTTCGTTCCTCCAGGAAAGGAGCCCAGGAAATGCGCGTCTCACCACTTCATGGAATTCATCCAGTTCGATTGCAGATTTGAGCAACAAGCCAAGCGAATAAACCGTTGAGAAATTAAACGAACTCTCGTTATTATCGTCAATCTTGTGTTTTACAGTCGAAGGGATTTTGCTCCAGAGTTTGCGTGTGAGTCTCCAACAAGTGACTGGAACTCCGATGGAATTAGGTGGACGTTGTCGCGGAGGAAAGAAGTGAGGATGGAGAATAAGTCTTCGTCGTAGGAGACGAGCGAGGTAAGGACAGTTATCAAGTCAGGCGTGTGGAAAGGTTTGTGTTTGTTCTGGAGGAGGAAGTTGGAGAGGTGGGAGTGGTGGATGTTGGCGTAGTAGCGGAGGAGGAAGGAGAGTGACTCGAAGGATGGGAGGGCGAGGGAGTGGCTCCATTTTAGTTCCCGTGTGGCCCAGGCCATTAACTCCACCCCCTATTATCTTCCTCGGCAATCATGCTTGACCTTCATGTTTAATTAATCGTGCACTAATTTTCCTTTCAGTTTGATATTACACATTACATGGTTACGTACTGCAATGAAATGTTTGACGGGGCACCTCACCTTGTTTAGCTTATCAGCACTTATCAACAAATCTGTTTTGCTTGAAGGTGGTTCATCTTTACCGTTTAAACAAAATCTTCACTCGGTCTCTATTGCACTAACTTGTATTGTTGTATTATGTGCATTAAATATAGCAATTAACGTATCCTGCATACATTGTACCCTCCATATTCCGGTAAAGGAAGTATATTTTCGGCTTTGTAATCATAAATTACTATCTAGTGTGCCTGTGTTTACGCTCTTGGTCGTCTCTGTTGTTCATACTGGGTCAAATAATAATAATGAACCTCAAAATTTGTTAATATAGCAGACACACACAGGGCTACGCCAATTGATGCACTCATTTTCTTATTCCTCTGAAAGTATGAAAGGGGACTCAAATTTGGTTGTATAACTAACGCCTACCAATGGCTTGTTTCAATGCTGAGAACCATATTTCATTTGCTTTAACCGAGCGGTTTGCAACTAACTAGATTTAGTGTAATGCAAGAAAAAATTTCAAAAATTACAATACAAATGTCAAAGGCAAGGAAGTAAAGGCTAAAGATAATATTGATTTATTGGTCCACAGAATGATTTACCCAAAAAACCAATTCGTCGTCGCTTTGAACAATACACGCCAACGTGCTACCGAATTTCCCATATTGAGGTTCTCCCGTCCTGCACTCCAAAATTCATTTCTAGTGCCCAGTGGGCTAGATAAGAAATGAAGTTGACGGGTAAATGGACAGTCAACCGAAGTTGGAAGTGCGTGTTAAATATTTGCAAAGCATACATCATCCTCCGCATGGTCTTCTCCTGTTTCCACCAAACAATATTTACTTAAGGGACAAGTATGACAGGCTGCAAGGAACTAAGATGAAAGAATTGACATTCATTTCATTCAGGTGGAGGCTTTTGAAGAAGACTGCTGCTGAGGATGATGACGTCACTTTCAGTTCAGTCTCTCCGTGGTTGTGGCACTCTCGAGAGAATGGGGGAATGTGAGAATATTGAGGACTTTAACATCACCGCCACGCCCACTTAATCTCTCCTAAGAAGCAGGTGACTTAACTGACGTGATATTTACTGTGTGGACTACGACCGAAATGTCTAAATGCTCAGATGAGTCGACCCGACTTGCCAGAAAAAGTCTTTAATAGATGAGAAGGGCAGTTTGGGTAAATGTCCAGCATCAACTTTTCTAGTGTTTTAGGATGTAAATATTTATAATGTCCGCAAATAAAACAGTTTTATTTATTGTTGTTATTTATTTTAGTTTATTGATGTACTTTAAACCTTCAGTGTTTATTCTCATCCAAATTTGTATCCTTACAATTTATATTTCACTCAAAAATGTGTAGAGCGTTTTCGTGCCTCTCCATGACAGATAAGTAGTACCGTAGTGATTAACCTATGACCAAAAACCTTCAGCAAACAATGAATAACAAATAAGTTCTGTTTCGTTTTACTAAGTTCACTTACTGTCCCTCAAGTTGAGGTTGTCGAGGTGAATTCTGATTGGGTGACGTTCGTCGTATTTCTCCGTGGCCAACTGGAGGGCCGTCTTTCCCTCTCCGTCCCTCCAGGAAACGACTCCAGGCCACGCGCGCTTCTTGACCTCCTCCAGTTCACCCAGTTCAATTGCAGAATGTAGCAGCGAGCCAAACGAACAAATAGTTGAGACAGGACAAACAATCAACTCCCTATATCTATTCCTATATTCTACGTTCGAAGGGATGGCGTTCCAGGTTTCTGCTGTGAGTCTGGATTTGGCCCACTCCACCCCGAACATTTTGAGGAGGACGTGGACGAGGGGGGCGGCGACAACAACGGGGACAATAAAAGAGTTGTACCATTGTATCCCAAGGGGAAGGGTTTCCACGTTGATGAGAGTGAAGAGCGTCTTCCACTCCCCCTCCGTCTCGAGGTGGAAGTAAGTTGCAATTGCACTCATACTGTCGAAATTCTTCGCTCGGAAATATTCCCTCAGCATCTGTTGGAATTGGGGGAGGAGGTGGGTCCAGTGGCGGTTTCTTCGGAGGGCGATAGAGATCTCCACAGGGAGTCTCCCCACGAGTGTCCATTCATCAGCCTCCTGCACTTCCACTCCATCGAGCATCTTCATCCAGTCGCAGTTGAGTCCGAAGACGGAGAAGTAGACGGAAAGAAGGTTTCTTACCGCACACGGGTTGACGTGTTCCTTCTGATTCTTCGACGAGAACCTGTATCTCCACCCCCAGAGGATGTATTCACTCGTGAGGATCTCCTTCAGCAGCATCTCCAACTTGTTGTCCTTGTCCTTATGTCGACAGATTTGCTGGAGGGCGGCGGGGATGTCGCAGCATGGCATAAACTGAATCACCTCACGAAGGATGAGTTCCCACGTCTTCGGCTCCATATTTGTTGCTCTTGTCGGTCGTTTTTGGGCTGTGAAAATGTTGAGGGCGACTCCTCCCACTGACAAATCAGAGACGAGGTTCGGAGGTCGAGGAGACGTCGCTCTAATCTGCTCCCGTGTGGCTCCAAGAAATAGTTCAAAAAGAGGCGTCCACTCTGCAGGAATTTGGCGGCGTTGCTCGCGGAGGAAGGCGGTAAGGATGGGGAATAAAGAGGAATATTCGTTGTCATGGGAACGGAGGGAGGAGAGGATGACGAGCGAGCGAAGGACACCTATCGGGTCATAGAAGTTGTGCTGGAGGTGGATGGTGAGGTGGGTGGAGTCCACGTTCCCATAGTAACGGAGGAGGAAGGGAAGTCCACCGAGGGAACGATGAGTTAAAGTATCGCTCCATCGGAGACCCCGTGTGACCCAGTCCATCACTTTAACTCCCAGGTCCTCAGCTCCACTCTCCTCCTCCTGAAATGAACAATGAGATTAGGAGGATAGCTGGCAAATTAGTTTACTACGAGGACACTCACCTTCTCTCCGGAATGCTTTCGTTTCTCGTGCCAACGACACAATCCCACCCTCCGTCGGACCTCATTTTCCAGCTTCCTATAGAGCTCCCACGAGTCTCCCCCCATCCTCCCGAGTGCCTCCCTCAGGGCCACGCCCACAGGTCCGCTCGCATCCCCCCTCCCCACCTCCCCCACCAGGTCAACCCACAGGTACTCCAGTGCAAACTCACACCCTCTCCTCATCTCAAAGACAGTCTTTCCTTTCGCAGCCCCGAACTTCCCCCTGAACTCCGCAAGTTGTGTCAGAGGAACGAACTCCTCCCCCAGCGCCAACATGACTTCCAGTGGCTTCTCCCCGATGACGTCACTCACTCTCGTCTCATTGCTGCTGACTAGTGCGGAGATTTCTTCGTGGGACAAAGTTGAAACCAACTTCCACGCCGACTCTCTGTCTTTGATTACAACGGACCAATCTGTATCGTCCATCTGCAAGAATAAGTTCTTCAGTTGACTCGCGCCGCCAGAAAGACGGTCCTCCAGCCACTCCCACTTGCTCCTCCCACTTTCCGTCTGAAATTGAGCGACGACGCGGAGGATTCTGTGGTCACAGGAGTTCACTGCCACGCCCACTTCCTCTTCACTCAGAAGCTCCTGTCCTTCGGAGTGGAGTCCAATGGCAACCATGAGCCTCGCAGTTGCTTGTGGGACTTCTTTTGCCACTTTTGGGGAGTCACTTGGTGTGGTTGTGGTGATTTGTCTAATCTTGAGTAACTCCTCCCTCGTCCACTCTCGATTCTCACTCATCCAATAAAAAAAATTCCTTAACTCTTCTCTGCACCTTTCGTCAAAGAGAACTCGGTGGGCCTCCCACAGGTCATTAGGGTTCCCCTGGACGAAGCTCAGAAGGACTTCGCGCACAAGAAAAAGGAACGACTTGTAGCTGCCAGGAAACCTGTAACGTTTCGCAAACCAAGAAATAATTTTAGTTTGGTCGATGAAGTTTGTGTTTGACAGAAGCCACTTGGGTGAGAGGAACAATGATGCGGGTGATGCTCCCACCACGAAGGACTCCACGTTGTCTAGCTTTCGTCTGTAGATGCACTGGAAGAGAGTGTCCCTCACAATTTGAGGAGCTGGATTTTCCTGAGTGAGAAGTCTGGCGTAGAAAAACTCACCGAAGCTCCGGTGCTTGAAGACGAGTTGATTGTCGCTGCCTTCGACGAGGAGGCCGATGCTGAGGAGCTCGTCTCTTGTTACCCCGGAAGCCTCCTTCTGGGCTACTAACCCACATCCTTCGCACTCTCTTAAGATGTCCTCATTCGCATCGTCTTTGCTGTCACTGTCTTCGTAGATGAGTTCTGTAATGGCAGCGCGGTAGTAATGGGGGAGGTTTTTCTCCAACATCCCTTCCAGGCGCATCTCCGTGAAGTTGTCTTCCGCTCGCATTCCCTCCTTCTCCACCAACTGCAGTTTGTGCTTCGACTCCACATACTTCGTGTACAACTCAAATATGTTCAGCTCATCTCCTTCTTCGGAGAATGTCCCCTCCGAATTGATGACGTCAACGCACATGAAGAGCATTAGTGGGTTGCTCAGCAGATTTGTGACTGAGTATGCCAAGTTGTTCCGAAACTCACTCAATTGTTCACCGGAAACTCCCAAGACTGGCTTCATGTACTCATCTTGTTCCTCTTCTGTAAGTGGGAGAAGCGACCACGACTCCAACTGGAACTCTTTCTGCACAACTTCTCTAAGATGCGGTCGGGTTGTAACCACCACACGTAGGTTTTTACCCAATGTTGGTTCGCTCGCAGAAGTGAATATGCGGAGGAGGTTGATCATCGTGTCTTTGTGTTTCGGGCAGACTTCGTCTAGACCGTCGAGGAGCACAAACACTCGAACTTCTACAGTGGATAGAATTTTCTCTGGAATGAATGGAGCGAGTTTGAGGAGGACACTCGACGCACTTTCACTCTGAGATAAGGTTTTCAATGCAGTCTGAGCTTCGTTGAGGTTGACACGAAGGATGACGCGGTTGGTGGGGACCTTCATTCTGAGCTTGTTTTCGAGGTCGCTCATTTCGGACGATTTGCCCATCCCTGGGGCGTCCACGAGCAGGACCAACACATCTTCGCTTGGCCCAGCACCCTAGTCAGAAGGAGAAGAAAGTTACTAAGTGGCAATTAAAGTAATAATCATTATCAGAACCAAAATTTCACATATAACCAGCTCGATCAAAGTTGTCTCTTCGTTAATATCGTCTTCGTAATTGTCATCATCTTCGTCGTCGTCATCGTCGTCGTCTTCATCGTGTTTGAAATCCTGAGTTTTAGCCACCCTTCTCTCGATGTAATTCTTAGGCAATGGCGGCTTTCTGGGGTTCCACCATATAACCCCGTTCTTCAGGGACTCCTCAAAGTGACTCACAAGATGAATTACTTCCCTCATATCCAACCCTGCACTCAACACAAACTTGCCATCCACACTGAACCTTCCATCTCCTTTCGTAATCCGAACTAATCTGTTGGCATTCACTTCATCTTCGAGGGATAACCCTTCGTAGGTGCCTTCGTCACTTTTTTTCCTTTGTTGTTTTAGCAGCTGAACTTGAAGAATCGTGAGAAATCCGCCTCCACCAGCATTTGTAAACACTTGGAGGGCCAGTAGGTTACCTGTCTCCTGAAGAGCTTGCTTGAAATTTTCAAATTGACTTTCATCCCACTTGCTTGCAGTTTCTGTGTAGAGCTTAATTGCTTTTCTCAAGTTTGCTGTTCTTGGGTCCAACTGTTAACAAATTCAGTCGTCATAGGAGTATTTGTGACTAAGGATTTTTTAAAGTGATTAGTGACTTACGAGTAAATCTTGATCTGAGTCGTTGATGAGTCCTTTTCCTAATAACCTCACAACCAACTCTGGTCCGATGGAAGTAGACTTCGTCAGTTGCACAATATTCGAAGAGATGAATTTTTGTCGGTCTTCGTCACCCATTTTATTCCTTCAATCGCCTATGAGTTAGAATATTTTATAAAAGCAAGTTGTGCTTAAGTTTCGATAAGTGTAGATCACATGACTTGGTGCTGAGTTGGAACCAACCAACGGGTGATTTTACCCAACTCACATTGTCTCGCTTATCAACGCTATCATTATCATCACCAACCTCGTAAGAATTGTTATCTGAGCTGTGGTTGGAGGTGTTTCATCTTCATCATCCTCGGATTAATCCCTATAATATATTACTAGTACTATGCTTACAATGTAACCTAGTTGGATGCATTTACATGTTATGTGTTCTGGCCATTTGGATGGTTTTTTTAATTAAATTTTTTTTAACGGTATGTTGCATAATTAAGTAATTTCCAGTGTTTCCACTTAATTTTGTCGCTTGAAGACTGACCGTTAAAACACCTAGGTATTTTCTCCTCAATACTGACCGTACTCGGGGTCGTAGCAGTAGTTTAAATTGCAATTTTCAGAACACGCAAAACTAAGAAAATAAGACACACTCAATCTTGACATCCAGCTTCACTTTGAAAGCATGCTTCAATTCATTTTGTGTCTGGACAATGTGGAACACAGTCCTGTGGTTGTAGGATTCAGAAATTTTGTTCATATTACGTACAAGTGTTATGTTGCGGACTTCCAGAAGTGTCAAACAAGGGAGATAAGCCTAGTTAAGCAAGGCAGCATGAGAATGAGACAGTTGGTCTCAGAATGCCCCATTTTGTGATCCCAGGTGAAGAGGTCCGTTGAGTAAGTTGGCGCGAAGTTCCTTTTCCCACTTGACCCACACACACCCACACACTCTCCACTCATTCGCTTCCTCTTCCTCCTCATGTTGACACTCTCCCCATCGTCAATATTTAATTAAGTGTGTCTCAATATTTATCAATGCAACTCATTAACATTAAGCACACACTGGACTCCCCACGTGCCACTGTAGTTTTAGTGTAGCTGTTAGATTAAGTTAAATTAGTGCTAGTGCTCCGACAGTGTGTAAATAGTAGGCACGATAAGAAGATGTCGTCATCCGGCACACCTTTTAAAACCCCAGTTAACTCGAAGGTCGTCTCCATCTCCATTTCCACTGAGATTCAGCGATTCGAATCCGTTCATCCTTCGATCTACGCTGTCTACGATCTCCTGGAACACGTTGGGGATCAACACCTGGCGAATTTAATTAAGGGACATATTGTAAATATAGAAGGTGAGGGATAAGAAATAATTAATTAATTAACAGGTAATCAATTGAGGGATTTGATCTCAATTAAATGTGTTTTAATTGCAGATTCATTCGTTAACTCGCAAGAATGGACGCTTTCGCGATCGACACCCACAATAAACCTTGGAATCTTGGGCTCCACACTTTCCCTAAAGTCGACGTTAGTTCATCGTTACCTTACAAACCTTTACGTTCACGACACTTCGCCAGAAGGAGGTCGCTTCAAGAAAGAACTCCTTCTCCACGGCCGTCCGTACTTGTTACTCATTCGTGACGAAGGCGGCGCTCCAGAAATCCAGTTTTCGCATTGGGCTGACGTCCTAATTCTCGTGGCAAATGACGTCGACTCGATGCGAACGTGTTTGGCGTACGTCTCACGGCTGGCGTCGTACAAGTCGCTGAATGAACTTCCAATTGTTCTCGTTTCTGCTGGAGGTTCTGCGTCTGCCGAGTCAACGTACCTCGACCAATTCAAACAGATTCCTCATCAGCTGTTCTTCTCTGTTGACGTCGTCAGTGGGAAGAACGTCGAAACTGCGTTCACGTCAGCGTGCAAATTGGTTCTGTCGTCGAGTTCTGGAGATAACAACACGACGTCATCTTCAGTGAAGATCTCCCGGAGGAAATCAAACATTTTTAACAAATCGCAGAATTCAAAAGACACTCAGAAGGATGGGAATCACGGCAGCGATTTGAATGTGACGATTCAAACGCGGGAGATTCCGCTAAAACAAGGTCAGATTTTGAAAAAGTCGTCGAAGAAG
>JAQGAC010000672.1:0-20657 GCA_034696585.1 Isotomurus maculatus
AGGAAAAACTGGAAGCATCTCATCATCACGCTCCCTGGCTTCATGGCCTTTTAAATGCTTGCACTATGCTCCTTAACTATCTTTGTCATTAAGAACGGCGATAATGACCTGCTTTGAATAATAATCCTAAATTACTTTATTGTAATTATATATACCTCGTGTAACAATGCATTTGGTTATTTGGCCTGCACAGTGACTTTGAGGTTGACACTGGTAATTATGTTAAGCGACAATCAGCCATATAAAATCCACATATATGCATAAATCTACGGATCAAACAATAGGACATTTTCTCTTTCGGAGTCATAAAAACCATTTAGAAATCGAAGTGTACTTGACAGTTGTTCCGTCAAGGTAAATCTCAGCTGAGTCAATCTCGATCTTGAGATTCAAATTCGCTGTTATCTGAGAGTAAGCAAATCGTCCCATATTTGAATAATTTCCTTTTCCCTAAATCTGTGCGAGTTTTGACCTCTGCAATGAGTAAAAAGTTCCGGTTCCGTATATCATCCTTAGTCCTCCTTCTTTCATTTGGATTTGCTGAATCCAAGTTCAAAATCCAAATCAAAATGCTGGTCTCCTCGTCTACCCTTGACCCAAAAGACTTTAAACCTGGAGTTTCCATTGATCCTCAACCAGATTCGGTGTACTACAACAAGTACATTCCCATCATATTTCAACTTAAAGTGCCGGATTTTTCAACGGACTCATTGAAATTGAACACATCCATGCATTGCATTACGGACTCAATTACACCAAATTACTTGTGTCCTGTAGCATATCACTTCGAGAGGTTGCTCGTTCCACTGGTAGACAACATGAAGTTTTCTAAGAACATCTACAGTCCCATGGAAGGAACGCAATACTTCGGAGAAATCAAGTGCAATTTGATTGAATCTCACTTCCAACACATCTCAGCCAACATCAACGAGCTGCACGTTTATACGGACAAACTGATGTCCGAATGTGGATTAGCAAAAAACATAACAATAGTTGAAAAGAATATGACTAGTGGAGCAACAAACCATCTTCTAATGGCAGAAAACAAGCTCACCTCAATTTTGCCGAGTTCTACTGAAAACTCTACTGAACCTAGTGACGAGTACAAATTAGCTCAAATGGCAGGATACCTGGGACTCCAAGCAAGTTACGTTCTAGCGAAATATATAGACACAATCCGTTGGTCAAATGCCTATACGAGCTGCCAGTCTTATAGGCTTAACATTAATCTCGTTCACTCGTACATGCTACAAGCCTCATTAAATCAAGTGAAGACTATTGCGGAAGCGAATGAACTAAAGCTTTCGATTGGAGCTCATGAGCATATAACTCACTACTACAAACTGCCCTTAGCTGATTGCATTTTGGGAGTCCAGAATACCAAGAAATCTACCCTCATGATACGCTTGGCAGTACCTGTGATGAAAAAGGATTCCAAGTACACGAGGATTAAGATAACTAAAATTCCCTACCTTGTTGCAGATCCCGATGGAAGTAACAAACAAATCTGTGAAATAGATAATTTTGAACCTAACGACGAATTCCTGCTGGAAGAGAATACGCTGGACAACAGCCGGATCATCACCTCCATTGTGGATTGCTTTGAGGGAGACTTGTGTTATGTTCCAGAGACGCCTCGGAAGCCTCTCATAGATCCGTGTCTTAAAGGACTCATTAATGGAAGTGTAGATGACATAAGGGACTATTGTTCATTCAGTTGCTACGAAGTTGAGCATCCAGAAGTCTTTCCTATAATTATCAAAATTGACTCGAATCATTATTCCATTACCGGAAGTCCACCAGCCAATCCGGGAAGTGACAGGATCGAAAATATTCAGTTGTATTGTGACAACATTTACAAACAGAATGTGAGTCCTAACGATACAAACGGTGTTTTGCAAGTTATTCTTCCATGCAATTGCGAACTTCGCTTCAAGTCAAATACGTACAAAGCTTACCAGCCTTGTGAGTCACCTTTGGCAATCCACTACCTGAGCACCATTCCGTTCCACGCAATCTACATGGATGAGGAACCATCTTTCTTTGGAAGTGTTGACAACTCTTCAACCTCATCGTTGAACGATACAGAGAAAATCAACAGTATTCTAGATAATTCAGAAAATAACTACCAGGAAGAAGAAGATTTGGAAGGACCTATCGCAGCAAAATCATCTCATAGTAGTCATGATCATGGTCACACTCACACTACTGCCTGCACGACGCACGCCACTCAGCTTGGATTCATCTGGCTGTTTATCGTCTCATTGTTGCTGTCCAATTTTATTTTAATTTATGTTGCTTACTGTAATAGACTTTTACAGATGGATTTAATAACTGGGTGGTTTACTGGATGGGGAGCCACTTCAAGCCCTCCTATCACTAGATTAAGAGAAGATCCCGTAGTCATGTCTCAACAACAAAGTAATAATGATCAATTTACTCAGCCTCAATGGCCCACACCAGCGGCTCTGAACAGACTGTAATTCTTGGAAAATTCATCTAATAAAACTTCCTAAAGAATTTGTATTACTAAAAATTTAAGTATAGTAATCAGAAATATGAGAATGAGACCCATTTTTGCCAGCTTAAAATTGTGCTGCAGTGGTGATTGTATTTTGGTTATGTTGTCCAGAATAATGAGTAATAATTAAATTATAGATATTTAGTAAACTTCTGAATATAATTTGAGTTCAACATTTGTTCAATATATTATTCAGTCAAAACGTAAATTCAATTTTATCATTAATATTAATATAGTATACAAGTATATGTACATTAAAATGCTATGACTTGTGACATAATAAGTTATTTGGTTTGCAGTCCATCTATTAAAATACAGGTATTAGTAAGCAGATTAGGACAATCAGATTACGATAGGATTATTGTTTGTACTGGGATAATTAGGTCATAGGTGCAACAAGCCTTCTCACCCAAAATAAACTCCAATTTGTGTTTTTTCAATGTGTTCCGAGTGTTTTCCAGTATGAAAGTATGATTGGCTTTTCTTTTGCATTTACCTATACCATGGTTTATAGTTTATTTAATGCAATCTACACAGGACATTCGCAGGTATGTTAATAACCTCCGGAAGATATGATTAGACTGTTTGTCAGGCTATTTGTCAAAGATTCCCTGGTGAAACGGTTTGTTACACCCTTCTTGAACGTTGTGTAATATCCCAGCTACATGAAGCAACTATACAACTAAACTTGCCCAATAATAGTCATGAAATTCACCGTTGTATTTAGCAAGCCAGAGTTGATTAAAAGGTATTTCGAGGGTATTTTTACAATAGGATATAATACATTATCACAACCACTCCAGCTAGCAACCTATTGTTCACACTTCCGCTTTCATAGCATGACGCAGTGTATGCATGTACATTAATTGTGTGTACCTTACAGTCCTGGAACCCTGCACTGTAAAGTTACCTTTCAATTCGACTATAATATGTATCGTGTTCAGAATATTTCTATATGTGAATTTCATCTTTGTTGTATGAACAGCAATAATCCCAAAATAGAGAATAAATTCAAAGCAAAATCACAGGCACATTCAGTCCATGAAGCTACTTGCCTATAGCTCTTTCAGTCTCACGCAATATTTTTTTTAAACTAATATATTCCCAATTACACTCGCAAGGGCTTTAGAATGTCATTTTTCGTTTGATCTCTCTTGAAACGAAGATCTATTGAGTAGGTGGTTCATATTAAGCAGCACGTCCGTGTTACATAAGGTTTAAAAAATTGCAAAATAAAGTTTATAGGAAGTATAAACAGTGATTTAAATGAGTCCACAACAAATTGCATCAAATAACCTCTTAAAACGTTAACAGGATAAGAAGAGTTCACAGCATCACAAAATGATGGATCCCAAGCACCTGCATCAGATTGTGACATCTTTACTACTTCTGTTCTATTCCACTCAATTTTCTGCGTCCAGTCAAGTCATCCAGACTCTTAACTTCAATAACTCTTTGAACTTTGTATCCGGCACATTTGCAGAATATCTTGAAGATCCGATATTCTACGGTACGTACGTCCCACTTGTGTACGAGTTTCCAGTGCCTAAACACAATATTAATGCAGTGAAGCTCATGTGGGACCATGCAACTGTGTGTAACGCTTCTGATTCCCGATACGACGGAAAACTATGCCCTGTAGTTCATCATCTCCACAAATTGGTGTCAAATCTGAGTGCAGACATGTCGTTTTGGAAAGACTTCCTTCCTGAATCCTTCCCAGAGTCTGATTTAAAATCCTCATCGGTGAAACTGTTACCCCATTGTGACGATATATCCAGTCATTTCTCCAGCTACTACACGTCTCAAGACCAACTGCTCGCTTATTTGAAATACCTCGAGAAGTGTCCATTCGGACAGAACGTTCAAATGATCACTCAAACTTCTAAAAACTGGATTGTGGACAAATCAATCTACTACACTATGCTGGACAGATTTTATTCCCAGTTCTACAGAAATCTACCGAATAACGGAGACATTGATTGGGTAGTCACTCTCAATTCTTACACAGCAATTCAAGGGATTTTGGTGTCCAACAATTTCATGGAGAGCAGTCACTTAAAAGACGCAATTACGAACTGTCAAGCAGGATTGATTCCGGAATTCTTCATTCGGCCACATATGTTGGAAGATGCACTCAAGTCAATGAAGTCCAAGGTCTACACGAGTCACTTTAAATATTTATGGGAGAAAGTTGGAGACCTCTCAATGTACTACAAACTTCCCCTGGCCGACTGTACTTTCACTGATGACTACAAATTGATTGTGAGAGTCCTGATTCCTGTGAAGGCCATGGACTTTGATGCGAAGTTGCTGCAGCTAAAAACATTTCCTTTTATAGAGAGATTCCAAAGTAAAAAGGGGCTTACGATACTTACGAAGCCAAGTGGTTCATCAGAAATTGTGAAACTGTGTATGTTGGATACTCCAGGGAACACAAGGATGGTTGAAGCAAACTCCGGTCTTTTATTTGAGACTACGTGTAAGCCTAATCAACTTTGCAAAAGCTCAGAATTCGACTCCTTCCTTCCTACCGATGTATGCACCTCAGCAATAGTTACCAACAGTGAAGACCTCATTACTAAACACTGTCCTGTTAAATGTTTCGACATCAATAGGAAATCCCTTCCCATAATTCGCAGAAGAGCACCAGACACTTTCATAGCTGTGGGAATAACTGAGGACAAAATCTTTATTAATTGCAACGGTCAGCCATTAGAAAAGTTGAATTTAAAGAACATAGGAGCGTTGGAAATCAAGTTGTCTTGTAATTGTCAAATCTCATATGGAGTTCAAGTATTTAGACCAACGGAGGAATGCAATAATGATCCTCCTACTGTAAGACACATTTTGCCTTTCCAGTGGAAACTAAACTCCAGCATGAGAAGTAATTTGACAGCAGAACTCGAGGAGAACTTAATTTTAGATGAACTGGAGAAGGAAGAAGATATGAAGCGATACGAATATCAAACAGAAGGGCTTTACAAGGAATTCCAGGAGGAACGACATAAGAAGGAGCACAACACTGCAGACAAGCAAGTTTATGTTGAACCTGCACCAGCTTCGTCACCTGGACTCGTAATCCAAATCAGCTTACTTTGGATTCTTGTTGTGATTTTAGTGGTGACAAATATTTGTCTAATATACCATACGTACAAGATTATCCAGTGGAAGAGGGTCCAAGTTTACAAAGATACTAGAATTGTATATAGTGTTCCTGCGTCACCACAGTTTACAAATAAATTTTAACTTTTTCCTGTCGAGTCTAGTTTTTTTACACGTCATTTCATACTAATATTATTATGAGTTTTTATATTTTTTTCATTCATTCATTCATTAAGTTCGTAACAGCTTTTCATACGTGCCTAGTTATGAGTCAAAGCTCATCAGACCCGGTACAATGCTCTTTTATATAATCTGTGGAACACCAGAAACTCCCTTTAGTAAATTATGAATTATAAATAGTTTGGAAGCTGTATATTTCAAAACTGGACAATATGAAAGAAGCGTAGGTTTGTTACAAGGTATGCGGTTTGGCAGGTCTGTTTGTCTGACAAGCAATAAGACTCAAATGAACATGAAATTCGGATTCAGAAAATGTATCACATCATAAGCGTAAACACCGAATATTCGACTCCAGTTGAAAAGAACAGATTATAAAAAGTATTTACTTTTAGTGCTAATAAAGATGATTACCATATAATTAAGTGTTATTTCCAACACTCAGATTATGTATTAATGTCAGAGAGTATTTAGATTAGAGTTAGAGATCATTGTGTCATAAGAAGTTGCCCACAAATACAAAGTAAAACAAATCGGTTTCTGTTGCATAACTTGCAAAATGTGAAAGTCACGCTTATGTAACTTAGCTTTAGGTACCTAAAACTAATAAAGCATTTGCAAAAGGACAACGAATTGTCTCATTAGGTGCAGCACCAAAAGATGCAAGCTGGCTGGCACTTGGCACCTAGGCAAGGTCGATTCCGCTTTAACCAGTTCAACTCGTTCGCTGAGACTATTTGTGTGCTAGTCTGTTAGACACACAGTAAAAATGTCTAATGGATGACAAACCTGTTTTTGGTTATAAACTGTTATTTTTTCGCAGACTACTTGGCGAAAAGGAAGAGGTTCTAGACTCACAAGTCACAAGATAAAGAATAACAATACGTGGTGTGCTCGTGTGTTCCAATAGTTCCATATTTCCCCAAATTGTTTTCGATTCGAATTCTGTTATTCGGGTTTCATTACGCAATCCTTATTAAAAAACAGGAGACATGTTTTGCAAAACGTGATTATTATAGGAGTGCTTACGTGATAAGAAACGACTTATTGTGTCGATTTCTATCCTTTCCTTACAACTCAATTGTACATCTGTTAAAGAGGTGAATCGCAAAAGACTAGTAACCCGATTATTTCATTCATGTCCTCTGCATCCCAAGAATTTCGTAATCATCTCATAATCCAATTCTTCTTGAACTCAGGTTTAAACAGACTTTCTTACGTAGGGATTAACTCCTTGTTTCGGGTTACTTCTTGCTCATATTATAAGTTGAATGTACACCATTGCTATTGCTGTTGACTTTCAACTTCAAAGGTTGTAGGTTGTCTTGTCACACACACACACACACAAATACATCACATGTATCCTATTAAAAGCAGATAATGAGATCAACCTCCAAGTTCCAGCTTCACTTCTGTCGTAAAACAATTGATCTTCAAGTCTCCATCTCCGTCAAACGTGACCCCGGTCTACATCCATTCCACTCACCCGTTGACTTCATGTGCAGGCGTATTAAAAACCAACCCTCCAGTAAACCCTAATCGCCTTAACTAATCCACTCAGCTCCAGAGCACACCTACAACATCAGGATTTAGTCGATTGAGGAATGTACTTTTGCATCACCTATTTCTTAATCCACACATTATAATCCAGAGAACATTTACCGTTCCAATCAGTCTTCGATCAGATTGGACATCGTGAACATCTTTCAACTGGACCAGCAGTCCCAGTCGACCTTTTCAGCCCTCATCGTCCCAAGTTTCCCTTATCCAACATCCGATTTCCTTCTCTTGTGCTTGTGTTCTTCACAAGGCCCACTTCTCCACAAGAATGAACAGTGCCGTTGTTGAGAAGTCGTACATCCCTCAGTACATCCAATTTTCCCCAAATGCATCCAAACCAGAATACGTCCGCCTGGAAACTGAAGCGGATACATCTGCTCCTCATGAAGTCATCGCTTTCCCTCCGATTGACCACAAGGCCCCAACTTCCACAGGCCTCGACGGATACAACCAAAGGACAATTTACCCTCAACTAAATCCAAACAGAGGAATTCAACCAAGCCACTTCGATCCCACAGTCAAGACACCTCTCCTAGCTAAAAAGAAAATTGTTCCTACAAAAACAAATTTCTTTGGAGTTTTTCTTGCATTCATTTCGGGCGTGTTCTTCACTTTGTGTTCTGGAACAGTTAAGTATTTGACGGATGTGGACCCCATGGAGCTACTCATATTCAGGTCGTCCTTTCAAGTAAGTATTGTAAAAGTAGTAAACAGAGAATGAGTCATGTGAACAAAGTTTTTGATCTCATATGAGTATTATGCGGATTAAGATGTTTTCTCCACAATGATCCTTTCTGAATCCAACGGCTTCTTGTATTATTTATCAAAGCAGCATATTGTTCCACAGATATTTCACACACTAATCTTGTTGTTCTCCAGATTGCTGTGACTCTGCCTATTGCCTTGTACAAAGGTCACAGCCTATTGGGGCCACCAGGCTCTCGACTTCTACTCCTCTTTCAAGGAATTGTGGGTGGAACTTTGCTAGTTTTGCTGTTCTACTCCTTCCGTCTTTTACCTCTGGGAGATGCAGCTACAATTATTTTCAGGTGTGTTCCGTTTCACACAATCTTTGGTCGTTAAAGGAAGATTCATGTTACATGCAGACTGTATGCTTCAATGGAGTGCAATGGTAATAATGATCAATCTCATTTTTGGCCTTTCTTCCAGTTCACCGGTCTTCGTGATGGTAATGTCGCACATCTGGCTCAGAGAGCCATGTGGATTCTACCGAACTTTGATAGTCTTCCTTCTAGTCACAGGAGTTGTGTTTATCACCAAACCACCTTTCCTCTTTTCGCATCTCGAGGGCGATGTTCATGAGAGCTACAATATCATTGGATATGTCTGTGCCTTATTCGGAACCCTTTTCACTGCCCTGAACATAGTCATCATGAGGAAATGCAAGGACTGCCATTACTCTGCCGTCATCTTCCAATTCTCATTCTGGTCGTTAGTCATCAGCTCTACCATTTTGTTCATCGGTGGAAGCCCAGCTATTCCTGAGAACTCTGTGGAACAGTGGATTCTCATTGTTCTTGTCGCTGTCTTTGGTCTCAGTGGGCAAATCCTCGTCGCAATTGCCCTCACTTATGAAGGAGCTGGGAGAGTTGCAGTCACCCGGTCGATGGATATTGTGGTAGCTTATGGATTGCAGGTAATAAAGAAGAATTTATGCAGTTTTCATAGACCATTTAAACAGCATTAAAAGCAGCACACTAATTCTGTGGTGGTTGTTTCTACAGGTGTTAATATTCCATGAAGTTCCGGACTGGAAGTCTATGATGGGAGCTCTCATGGTCATGATCTGTGTTATTGGAATGGGGTTGGAAGACATTGTTCACAAATGGATGAACAACCTCCCTTAAACACATCGATCACTTTTTATTTATAATCCTTCGTTTACCTTCGGTACTGAAAACTATGTTACTTTACGTTACAGTAAATAAAGAAAAGTCTATGATGTCATGATGAATCACATTACTTTACAAAAACAAATGCATGTCTAAATGTCATGTCATTTCATTTAGCTTTATTTTTAATTCACGCAATGCGGTTTCCTGTACGCCACACTGGTCAAGCATCATAACGATAAGCCGTAATAACTTATGGGTTTTTGTTTTGTGGATGAGACGAGCCTGCTAATTGATAAAAACCCCCACGTGACCACAAAAGTGTTTGCTAAAGCTACACTAATATTAAATTCATTTAATTTACTATGATAGCTGCCCACACCCAGCCATAACTGAGCTTCGTCAGCTTGTATAATCAAAATGTTTTCAAATTTTTATAACCTGTCAAAATTAGCATTAAAAATACTAGTTTTGTGTAGTTTCTCAACAACTGTTTCTTGTCAAAACGCAGGCATAATCAACTACACACTTTTTACGTGTTGTCACATGCAAGATACGCTTCGTGAAGATGGAACTTGTGACCAGCCGAAAAATGAATTTGCCGTAGTTTTTTTCAACGAGGCGTGGGATGTTCCTTCACAGTTTAAAGCGAATGAGGATTCGTTCTCCAAATTTTCGTGAGATAACCGTTCAATTAATCCCAAAATTCAAAATTTAATTAACTGGATATTACAATTCGGAATTGGATTTGACTTTTGCACAGATTGACACGTAGAAACTGCTACTGCAAAGATAGTAAGGTATTAGCTAAAATAACTTTTGGAAAGTCACATTCATCGAAAGGATTAACATTTGACCCAACGGGAACTCTGAAAGTGTCCAATAATGTGGAATACGGTCCTGAAAATTATTGTTTCAACAGGTTCGATAAAAAATGCAGTTGAAAGTTGAATGAAGTTAAGTCTTGAAAAAAGCACTAAATAATATAAATAAATTGTAGATTGGAAGATATGTACCCATATAAAGACGCAGTAGAAATAGACATCCGACTTTGTTCCAACGCCTGTCAAAGACATCCACAATCACGGACTTCACATTTTAGGGATTTCTCTGATGAATCTCACGCTCCCGTAGCACGAGCACCGTCTTGTAGCGATCATGATCCAGAAGATACTGATTGCAAAAGGACAACTCTATTGGTGAAAAGTGACTACTTGTGAGTATTTGTTTTCCTGTTAGATAACATAACTTGTAGAACAAAACAATCGATGCTTAGCTATATTGAAATGTCCTAACTTATTTTCTTCAGTAGCATCGTGGATTTAAATTCCAACTCAACTCCAATAAAGGATCAAACTTATCCGTGGAAATCCTTGAGTAAATCGTATTTCTGTGAGGATTCATCCTCTGGAGAAGCTGTGTACCGCAAGTATTGCATCCCGGCGCTGAAAAACTATTACGTAAGTCTTATTTGTATTTGTAGTATTACGATACAGGATTCATGAGACCGCATTCAAATAATCTGATTCTGATGGTGTTCATTACACATGCAGTACTACTACCAAAAAGTGTATGCAATCTTGTCTGGCGTGTCAGGAATATTTTTGCTCTTTAACTTGGCCATTTACTTTGCTCTGCGAGGTTTGCTCAGCATCTCTGGATGGACGGAATTCATGTACTCTCTGTCGCTTTATCTGTACTGCGTTTTCTCCATACCAGGATTGCTTATTGTTCCAGACGATGAGCAAGTTGGAACATCATGCTATGTTTTAAGTACAGCTCTATCTTTACGAGTACCTGGCTTCGAAGCGAGTTGATGATCTAATTTGTTTTGTAATCTTTTCAGGTATTTTAATACAATTCTTCGAGCTGGCCAATGGAGCAACTTTAGTAGCTTTGAGTTGTGACATATTACTGACATTCTGGTAATATTTCAAACAGTTTGGTCGAATTAATTGCGTTCATTGTGTTAATTATAGCTTAATTGGTTTACTAAAGGAAATATGACAAACAAGGCTACACGGATGATCCAAAACTAGGGAAGTTTCGACTTTCACTTTACATCTTACTGTCAATTGTGGTGCCATCGGGAATAATTACTTATGGAGTTTTGAAAAATCAGGAAATGTATGTGCATCTTTTGAATGGAATCCTAAAATCCGAATACACATTTAAGACTTACAATTTATTGGTTGTCTTTTACTTTTTGCATATTTCACTTTTGTACTTTCATTTCCTCAAGAGTTTTGGATGATCTTGGAACTCCTCGCTATGGACTTCTCCACTGCACATCTCCGGACTGGCTTGTGTCCACTTACATTCGATTTGGGATGCAAAGTCTCAATCTACTGTTGGTGCTTATAAGTGCCTATGTAATTCTCAACAAGAGAGTCGTACGACAGGATTTCGGAGTGTTACAGGAAGTCCTTATAGAATTGAATCCTGATAGGTAATGAAAGTACAGTTTCCAGGCAGTGGAAAAAAGAAGGATGTTGTGCAATTTGAAACAACTAAACATGACTCTAATTCCAGGATGGACATTTTCTCAAAACTCTTCGTGTTCGTATTTGCCTTCTGGACGATTGACTTCATGGACGTGTTCCTTTCCAAAGAAATATTTACTGACGAATGGCATGGAATAGCTTTCCAAGTCATAAATTATACGCAAGGCATTTCAGCTTTCTTTATTTTAGTCTTCAACCGTCAAACTTTAAGGGCTTGTGGAGAAAAGAATTGGAGCCTGAAGCGTAAGAAATGCGAACAAGCTACATTTATTTCGAAATTCTACTTTTACTAATTATTTTACTAACTGACATTTGCAAACAGAAATGTTTCAACATGCGTGTACCTGTGGTACTCAAAATAACTTCGAGGATGATGAAATACAGGGAGCAGAAGAAGCTCAAATGTCACCTTTCATGAAGACGGGGACAATACAGAGCTACAAAAGGTCGACAGTTCGGGGTGACAAATTCTATTAATTGAAAACGCATCGGAAATAAAGATATTCCTCTAAATGGTTTAATAGCACGACCAGCCGGTTTGCGTAGTATTTGACTATTAGAATACTTAAAACAGCATACATATATCATATACCTATGTATAGCATATAGTCTCTCTGACCTTGTACAAATAGTATTACAAATACAGTTGGTGATTGAGATTGGCAGAGGTTTTCTCTGATCTCAACCTTGTGAGTTCCGAGTAATATAATCAAAGGAACTTTGTAACGGGCTTCAATCTAACGAATTCCAGCTTTTGAACTTGTTACATAAATATATACGGCACAAAGACCACATGCTGTCTACGTCTCTGTCCCTGAAGACATGATATTTCCAACTAAACCTTTTAGTCAAAACTTCACTGACCTTTCCATTTATTTTCATTTCCTTATCTGTATTTACTCAACATTCAACATGAATATTGAATTTTACCAGTCCTTCTTTTTGAATGTCGAACTCAAAAAGTTTTGTGAAACAACATTCTACCTAGATTGCGTAACTTCATATAACAAACTTACTAAGAACGATTGCACATATTTATATCATATGCATTGAGTTCATATGCATTAAGACTGGAGTTCCATTCGACGACTTTTAGGCATTTAGACTTTCATCATATTCTATACTTTATTCGAAGTGTTCATGCAAGACTAAAGGATTCGTAACAAAAGAATGAATTGTTTTACAAAACTCTACATACATTTTCCTCTAACGAGTAGGACTTTTTTGGAGCATACAAAAATACATTGCCAAACATAGAGTCACTGGAGGCTCTCCTTCATAATACTTTCTGCTTACCTTGCATAAATGAGTTAGTGTGAGTACATATCGCAGCTTTGGTTGTGCCAACGAGCACAGTCGTTTTCCTCACAGTTAAACTCAAGAGATGTAGTAATGTCGGCTGCTTTCTCCACTGCCGGAGGAAGATAATATGGAGAAAGTCATGAGACTGGAGATAAATTCATACATGAAATCATAACTCCAATGGGCATTGCCTACCACAAGCAGACCAGAAGCCGCTTCAGGCATGCATGAATACTAAATATCAAAACCATCATCGTAATACACCTAAGGCTGTTAGGTTCTTTAAGCGGATTTCTCTATTTCCTCTGCTCCACAAAAGTACAAAACGAATCCTTCTTTTCTTACGCAACCATCACCCATCATTATGTGCTCCTATCCATTTGTCCTACCCTTTAAAACCCGTCGTCATAAAGCTTAGCTGATCCTTTTGCTTATAATAGCGAAATCTGCAGTCGCATATACTTTAAGCTTTTCCCTATTCCTACACGGATTTTCGGATCATTCATTTTATTCTTGCCCAGAACTTATAGACTGCCTTCGTCACAGAGTGATCCCATTTGCAATTACTTCATCTCTACCTAGAAAGGGAAATCTATGGGAATTTTGACCTAAGCTAAAATTTTGCAGACAGTGGCTGGGCACTTCTGGGTTTCACATAATCTGAAAGAGAGAGTTCTTCCCTACTCTTCAAGTAAAGATTAGCTAATGGCAGAGGTACATCAACCAGTAAGTAATACTTTCTTTTGGATGTGAGAATAGGAGAGTAAAAGAGCAAAGTTGGTATATTTGCAAAACGAAGGCTCAAGGAGAGCTCAGTCAAGTGAGGTTGAGTTTGGTTTAAGTAGACAAGTAGAGTTAAAGAATGGAATCCTTTTTGTTTGCCTTTTCTTAACCAGTCCTACCTCCATTTGACGGAACTTCCTGTGCCAAAGTTGGTCCTGTGAGTATGTGATTCCTACTTACCCAGTTCTTTCGCGTCTCGGCAGAAGAGATTTAGAACAGAAAGGTAAACGACGGAGAACTTGTAGGTGGGTTTTTACGATCTTGTGAGGATTCGATTCGCTTCGGTGATAATGCTGATGTGATAATAGATAGAAACTTGCTTGAAGCGAAGTTTTCAAAACTTTACAATGCACAATGGGTTGAATAGCTGTTTTATTAGATATTCAGGGGAAAAGTATTTACTTATTGTTGAGCACAGGAAGAAGAAAGTCAGACTCGGCATTCTTCTGAGGAAAGAATGGGAAGAATGTATGAAGCATGTTAAATCTATTCTAGGAAGTAGTTTTCGTACAATAAACTTTCTCTTTGGGCAATTAGTTTCTCCGAGTAGACGCCTGTACATGGAATAGGTAACTTGCTCTTACACTATTATCATCTAGATATTTGCTTCGCCAGATTTTCTCGAAGCTGATTTCCAAGTGGTTCTTACTCTTGTTTAATCCACATAACTCATGGGAACGACACTGTGTGTGTGATTTTTGTTTATTATCAAAACAGCATAGGCTAAGCAAGAAGTAATGTACCACTCAACAATTTTTACAAATACATAAGAACATAAGATACAAGTCATTTATAACCAATAAAAGAAATCGTTTATACTCAACTGAATTTGCTAATTAATAAACACAAATTGAAAAGCTGAGACAATTTAAAAGGAAACTATTAATTTCAAAATTCATTACTCACTGAAGTTTCTGCTTGTCTACCATGGATAGGTAAAGACTATTTTGGTCGGCTTTCGATGGAATATAAAATAGGTTAACCCCATTCGCCACGAGTTTTACAGGATTAATCACGGACATATAATGGGCGATAACTTGAGCAACTTCTTCTTTGGAGAGTCCACACTGCTTTCCTTTCGATTTAAATTTCTGAACCAACTCAACTGCACTGAATGGTTTTCTAAGAAGGTATTTCCGCAACTTTTCTTCGGTTAAATCTCCAGCTCTAATGACCAATGATTAATTGTTTGATAAATATATTCATCCTTCTGTTGCCTCGACTAGATTAAAACTTACATTGCTCGATTACGAAGGTCTTTAGTAATCTGGAAATGAGCTTCCTGAGACGTCTCATTGTCCTCCTCCTCCTCCGACTCGAGCATGTCTTTCAAGCCCTCTTCTTCGTCCACTCCTTTTTGCTCATAAGCTTCGTCCTCTTCTTCAGATTCCGACTCAAACCTATAAAAAACATAAACTTGAAACTTGGTTGCAACCTATTACTATAATTCTTACACTTATCAGACAACGATTGGATATGAAGGTTCGCCTACAAAGATCCCAACCAAAGATTCTATAATGTCTGCTTCTTATTGTTATTTTACTCACTCGCCAGTGCTCTGGTTTTCATGATCCGAATTGAAGCATGAAGTTTCATCATCGTCATCTTCTTCCATGTAATCACTTCCATACTTTTTCTTCTTACATGGCCTTTTTGATCGACGTACACTTTTTCCCTCTATAGTTCGGTGGAGTTAAGAAGCAATTATACTTTAAGACTTAGTTATTGTAAGGCAGAACACCACTTCGAGCTGCCTGGCTAAGTGTCTACATGCACAAACCAAAAACTTACTTGAACTAATTGCACAACTTTTTCCGTCATCTTGCGATGATTCCTTTCCACTTTCACTGGAGATCCACGAATCTGCCTTTCTACGGAACGACCCTGGATTTAAAATACAGCTATCAGTTTTTGTCAGCAGTTTTATTCAGCCTTTGTTATGAAACGTGTGAACATGATTCACAAGTAACTAAAAACCGTGAGAAAAAGCTCACGTACTTTTTAACGAAGGTCTCTTTTCTTCATCATCACTCTCATCTTTCGTCCGAAGTCTCTTCTGAACCATTATTGAAAAATGATTGAGAGTTTTATCCCGCCTAAGAACAGACCGAATAACATTAACCATAAACAGAAGGTACAACGCTACATATGACCCTCATTCCACCAAGCAAGTAACCAGTAAAACTCACACGGAGTGCCACGTACTTCTCAAATTCAACATCCGCTTCGTCAGAATTCAATGTTTTGTACTTCACGCAAGGTTCTAATAGCATCCAATCCTTTACAGGATGCGCAGCAAAACCTCCATCAGAAGTTCGTCCAATTACGAAGTACCGTCCAAACGAATTATTTACAACTTGTCGACGACCTTCTAATCTACAAACCAAGTAATTATATAAAAGCTACGAATGCCAGCCCATTTCATAATTTAGGTAAGGGAAAAACTAACTGATGAACTTCATCAGAATCGTCTGTGGCATCTACCAAGAGCCTCTGTTCACCCATCTTCTTCCGGATCTCTCTATCCATATATGACTTCTGTTTAGCAGACAACTTTACAACAGGATGGCCAGGACGTGAAGTTGCAGTACTTGGCCTAAAATTAATTATTAACAAATTATTCCCTGAAAACCTCTATTCCTGTCATCCTGTCTGACTGAATTAACTAAATACGAAAACTTACCCTTTTCCCATTTTCAACTTGTTCATGTCTTCACAGCTCATTTTTTCGAAGTTGAGCTGCAGATCAACACATCTGTCTATATTCAGTCGACAACTACTCTTCATTTCTAGCAAACTAACTGGTGCATTCTTCATCAGCGTCAACTTCAATTCTGGATTCGGCCCTTCTCCCCGTTGGTCGAGCTGTGACACCGTCACCATCCGAGAAGGTCCAGGTCGTGGAGAGGACGAAGATTCATCAGTACTCCGGCATTTTCTTTCCCTCTCCCCCAACCTCTTATTGTTAGTAGTAATAGTAGCCGATGCTGTCGAAGTCGTTTCGTCATTTCTGTTATAGGGACATGTTGATGACGAAACTTCGCCCGCATCAACCACCGCAGAAGCCGAGGAAGGTCGAACAATCTCTCTTTCCTGAAAGGACTTAAGTCCAAATCCTGCATTTCCAGTACTTGGAGCTGTCGCTGGAACAATATTGGATTTCACCTCTTCTGGCTGCGAATGGACCACCCTCCTCAACAATCCAGGTCTACGAGGAGCTGTACTCCTTCGAACTGCAGGACCCCATTCGTCTCCCCCTTTGACACTCATCCTCCACTCTCCCAACACACAAATGTACTTTTTGAAATCGAACACAGAAACGAAACTGAAAATTGCAACCAACAAGAAAACTCGTCACACACTCGACAAAAACGATGAGTCTGCTGTCTGCAGACAGCGCACGAAGACGCAGCTCGCTCAACCTGAAGTTTCCGCGCGAAAAACATAAACGCGAAATTCGTAGGGGCAAGTTGAGAAAAGACAAGTGTCATTTTTACTTTCACTTTACACAATAAATGAAATTTGCTTTCCCCGAGATATTTTTTATAAAAACTGTCAATTATTCTTTTATTTCAATTCTATTACAAACAGAACTACTAACAGTAAACACAATTTAGTTATAGAGAGAAGCATTTATAGGTTCTTTGTATATGTAAGTTGATTGTTTGACGTTGACTTTCTTCTTACAGTTTCTTTTTTGAAAAGCAAAACTGTTACAGGTACATCATCATTCTTATCCTTTATACTTAATGTTATGCACATTGAATTATTATTAACAAAGGTTTAGACGTAATAGAATGGGAATGAGAATGAAAATACCCTATTCACGACTACCTTTCTGTATGCTATTATAATGACAGTATTATTAAGTATGAATATAAATAATGTAGACCGTATTTATTTTTGACACGTATTCTTCGTCTTTCATATTCCATGATTGGACTATATGATTGCATAGAGGAGATCTCTCGCCAAGTTTTGGACTTCAAAGGGTAAATTTCCTGGAAAGACGCGTACCTTCTTCTCACATCTCACATGTGTATGACTTATGACTTATATGAATGAACGAATAAATGTGAAAAAGACTCTTTTATACGAGATAAAGCTTGGATCTTTTAGAGACTAGCGTATCATCATCAGCATCATTATCATCATCACTCGTCACTGACTGACTAGAAGTCAGAGAAGAGAGAACAAATGCAAATTTAATAAAAACTCAAGAGAAAGTCTCTCGGATGGATTTTCTTTTGGCTCATTGAGTAGCACACGCTTTAATACTTTCGAACGGAACTTTCTCCATTTCCTTTCATGTTCTCAAAGGACGGGGGATTTCTATTAAGGGAAATTATACATTTACACTTGATTCGTCACAATTTCATATTTGCCCTCTATCATTCCGCCATCGTTGGCTTCTTCAACGACAGACAGAATTTTGGCTAATTTACCAGCTCTCGCAGAATTACAAAGCCTTAACTTCTGTGCGAGACTTAAGCAGTCTTGCCCTCCTACAACTCCTATAGACGAAGTAATGGTGGTGGTGATCTCTGCATTGCTGGAGTTTACTCCAAAACCAGGCGACCTAACTTTCCCATCTCCACTTTCACCACCACCACCAACACTTTCACTAATGCCTCTGACTTCATCTTCACATTTAAAACTGCTTGACCCTGGATGATGATGAACAGTGAGGCCTGTAGGGACGCTGTTAACACAAGCCATAGCATCCGCATCCACGACTACATAATTGGCACAGCTATTGATTTTACTAGCTGAATGGACTGCTGCGACTCCCACTGGTTCCGATGATAACTTTGCTCCTTCGAGGGAATTATCAGAATCATGGCTTTCACCGTACTGACTTCTCTGTTCGTGGTGAGGAATTCTCTCTCCTCCGTTCCATACGAATTGTATCTGGGAATGATTTTTTAGATTGTCATTCGCATTCTGTTCGTTGCTTTCACCCGGTGAGCTCGTATGTCTACAATGATTATTGTTCGCCGGGGCTAAACTCCCTTTTGTAGTTGAATTTACGAATGAAGGACTATCGCCATCAGTAGCAGTATGAGGAGGATTAGAAAGGCTTTGTTGTTCGGGGAAGCTTGACTCCACACACCGACTAGCCGAGGTATCTTCTACTCCTACGGCCGTAGCAGTGATCATTGAAATACCCGTGCTGTTGGCTGTGGTGGGAAGAACTATACTGGACAATGGCATTGAAATGGAAACATCTCTCGGACTTTCTCCCTTCAGGTCGCCAGTTTTTATCTTCGTACTGACTTGTTGAGATGTGAAAGGACTCTTAAGACTATTCCTGTTCAGACTTTTTCTACTACTGTGACTACTGTCCTCGAGATAAGAGGAGGAAGGGAGGAAATTAGAATCTTTATGTGTGACACAACTGCTAACATTAGGAGACGTGGGACTTTTAGGAAATAAGGTGGAACCACCACCTCCCACATTACTTCCCGTGAGATCCGATCCACTCGTCCTAAACAAACTAGAAGAGTTTGCATTAGGACTCCCGTTGCCAGTCTCATAATTACAGGTAGCAGGGCCAGATGTTGCTGAAGGAGTTTGCTCGAGATTTTCTTCCAGTGATGGAGCTCTCCGTATGTTGGCCATTTGGGCTTTCTGCAGAAGAATCGGCATCGCTCTGTGATCCAAACTGAGTTGCCTTCTGAGACCTTTTGTTGTCGGACGACCGTTTAATAGTTGATGGGCTATCTGAAAGTTGTTCATGACAGGCAAAGTAATTAGCTTTGGGTACACAAAAGAGGGGAAATGAGAGTACAATAATAGCATAAGTTATGAATGACATGATGAGCCAGATTGCAGATAAGTGTGAGGAATCGAAGTGACAACTTCACTTTCCTCTCAATCTCTCTCTCTCCCTGAACTCATTTACCCTCTTTTCACCACAACTTCAAAGTGTAAGTGAATTCTGAGTTGTGGCTTCATTAGCCATGTATTCTTGTCATTCAGACGAAGTTCTGCTTTTCTTTATCCTTCAATTACATAATACTCTTCTGCGTTTCATGGACGAAAGCTAATTGCTTTCCCATGAGTGAAATTTATCTGGACTCTTATCGTAATCCATTCTAATGGACTAACTTGCCCATATAGTTCTACACTGTATATATGAGCTACACTTGAAACCTATAGCATTTTGAACTAATGATGAGAGATATAAAAAATACACACAGTTGTTCTTGAGCACAAAAAGATGCAAGTTCTAAATGTAGGTGAACAATTGATTTTTTAGGATAGGGTTTCAATAAAACGTGAGATTTACTTGTTCAGCTGGAGATAAAGACCGAACGTGGTCTCGCCCTGAGACAACTGCGAAACTGGAACTAGACTTAGGTGGGGCCAAATGATGGGGTGAAATGGATCCTGGCCTTGAACTCGTCGGTGATAATGGATCAGGGCTGAGGAAAGTTGGAGAAATGCTTTCTCTCCCTCCAAATGTAATAGCAGCATTGTTAGTTTGGGTGAGGAAAGAGCCACTATCACAGGAGTTTGAAACTCCTTGAACTTGGACCACCACATTTGACTTGTTTATAATTGCAGTAGGTTCCTTTTTAGTACTTGAGTCTGGCCATATTCCCGTCCTTCCGTATTTTATGGCGTTCTCATCCAGCCTGCAATTCATTTTACAATAAGTCAAGTCATAAACAGTGGCATGTCTTCGCAATAAACTAAAAATCCTAGACGCACATCAAACCGTCAACAGGAATACCTCTAAATTTATTCATATAAAGTTTAACTACTTTTCTGTCTTATGACTCTCATTACAGAGTTCCTGTTTATTTCGAAATCCCGTTTCGTCCAGTTCCGAGAATTGGGTTTGTA
>JAQGAC010000673.1:0-20637 GCA_034696585.1 Isotomurus maculatus
CGTTACTTTCTTAGAATACGTAAGGCTTAACTCCATAGGCTTGGCTGCCGTTATAACTTTGATATTTTGTATTCAAATGTGTTTAAACCTTATGATCATCCAATCTGAATCCGCTGTTCCTAACTGCAATGATCTTAAAAGCTATATTCAAATGCAGTTGATAATTATCTCTTGCAAGGATATTCTAAATGTTTTGATTTTCTTGTATATGTATTTAGGAGGATACACTATGACAGTTCTTTTAGCGTTTGGTACGATAGAGTTACTTGATAAAATTCCGTTTTACATGTACCTGTTTTTCCCAATAGCAACAGCGACCGTATTATGTGCAGCATATTTATTATTGCCAATAGCAACCGGTTTACACGGGAAGTCGTTTGAGCTAATCAGATTGTGGAAGAAAAAGCAGATAAATGATAACAGGTTGGAAAATCCCAAAACTTCTGCTCGTAGCCCACAAGAAACTTCTATGAACGCAAAGAGGGCGCACTCGTTCTTGCCAATTAGATTGTACTTTGGATCATCATTTTACCTGAAGAAGGAGACGAAGGCGACCTTTCTAGGGTCAATCTTGGACAATGTGTGTAACGCCACTCTAACCTACTAACCAAGTCGTCAAGAACAAACGAGCCAATGTAGTAGTAAATGTAGTTCCCCTCTGTCCGAATAATATTTGTATCCATAAAGATTCAGCAATCAACTCTAAATAATGTATTTATCTTTTGTGTTATATAATTACATCAATGACTTAGGTTACGCATTGCAGCTAGCTAGGTAAAATATTATGAATATGTTAGAAATAAAAGGACACTATACATTTTCGATCAGAATGCATAGATTAAGGAGTACAAGATTTTTTTGCTAATGGAAAATGATTGCTACGGAACAAAAACATAATAAAGTCAGAACGTATAGGCGCGAGGAAAGCAGGAGGTCAAGTAAGTACGAAAGCAGATCATTTTTACGTACGGGGACTCAGCGACGCGATTCCTCCTTGTTTGGTTGTGACAACAGAGAAGGTCACGGAGGACATGGTCCTCTGGAGCTTTGGAGGATTGCCTGGGAAAAAAAGTTTGAGAAAACATTAGTATTTCAAATATTAAGTGCTAATGTGTTTGTGGGCGATCAGAGGAGGTTGTGCTACTGGCTGATGGGTTATGGAGTCTGAAGAGGTCGAAGAAAGTCCTCTCCTGGAGTGACGCGAATGGACAACAAATAACACTTCATCAAATACAATTGAAGAAAACCTGGAGAAATTTTTACTGTGGTGGGTGTGTATAAAGCCACACGCACTCATTAACAAGCAAGTGTAATTCTTATTCTATTTCGATTCTATTTAACCACGCCGAATAAATTCACTTATTTCTTAATGTGTGTTGATGGTATTGCCGGGCATTTATCATGCTCTAATCTTGAAAAATGTTTTTGGTACTGATTTTAACGAAATCACATTTCCAGCCTATTTGAAATTTTAACGCGGCTGGAGGGTTAGGGCACTGAATAGGGAGTGTGATTATTCTAAGGGAACTTGTAGCGGGAATCATGGTAGTTTTTGTTCTCGGGTTTGGTATAAAAGACCTCGCTTATGGCTGTTTTTAAAAATGAAATATCTAACTCATTATATAACCCAAATTTTACTAAATCAATAGTTGCAGCCTTTGGGAAGTGAAACAAGTGTTCAAGAGTACCGTACGGTTAAAACCTCTTCTGCGGACTCGTGAGACTTGGGTATTAATGTTCTAGTTCCTTCCCTTCCTTCCCCCAATGCAGGTTCTTAGGAATTCAGGGGACTCGGGTTCTCCGGAGCAAACCCAACAGCGACTGCCAATTCCTCTGTAGGAAGGAATTTTTGATAGCGCGTTTTTAATTATGAAATTTAGTTTCTTAAGAAATATGTCTCCCAAGTTCTTACACTGCGCACTTATACAACGATTGATCAGGTTGTTGGGAAGCAGGTCAACAGGAATTATTTAACGTTACTGATAAAAGGATGTTCTAACCCCTTATCACTTTTATTCAACTGAGCATTAAATCAGTGATATCAGATAATGTACACATTGAAAGAAGCGTTTTAAACTTACTTGGCGTATTTTTAACAACATACGCCAAGCAGATTCTCGAAGCCCAGCTAATTCGATTTTACTCGGGGGGTTCTGCAGAGTTTATAAAATGTGTAGAATATTTTTCCTAAGAACGCAGCGACAATATAAACAAAACTTTCAAGGCATTTATACCTCAAGTTATTTACGTTTAAAGAAAACAATAATTCCACCAGGGAGCATTAAGTAGTTTCATGTAATAAACCAATTTTGTTTCCATCGCTGAATAAATGTATCGTACATCAAAAGGTTTAGTCTCATATTTTTATTTCCCAAATATTTAAAACCCTTGATTAATATTAATTAAGTTTACTTACACACAAAACCTTATTAAACTGCACAACCCTTGACGTAATTAAACATCCTACTTCAGTCTACATTTAATTTATATAAATTCAAACCAATTCCATTTTTTAAATTATTACGAACATTGTAGTAGTTTTTTAGTAGTTTCACATACTCCCCATTACAAATCACATGTGCGGGACACAATCTCTAGCGTCTCTGTAGATTTATGCTAAGTAAATAAATGATGAATTGTAAATGAATAATAATTATCGTCAACCAATTAATTAACAGGGTTTGGCATATGGTGTTTGAAGGTGGCTGAAATTTTACGTATAATTAGTAATAATTTGATAATTAAAAGATTTGAAGCAGGAGATTTGATTACGAATTGAACTTGACCAAGAACCTCTGTCGGAGGAAGGCGGAGACCTCGTGACGCTGTCCCCACTTCTTCACTGCGAAGTCTAGAAGGGAGCGTCCATTGGCGTCCCTCCACCCGAGAATGCTGGGCCACGCGACCTCATTTAACATCTTCGGACTCCCCAACTCCACCGCCAGCAGCGCCGCCTCCCCTGCAAAATCAGAAACGCGCATTTAGTATTTAAATAAATAAAGTACTTTTAAACAAATTTACCCGGCAATCCTGGATATTCGGAGAAGTCGATGTCTTCTGCGACCTTCCTCGTTTCCTCCTCTCCAAAGTGTCTCCGCCAAACGCGCAGGAGGGGCGTCGCGGGGTCCTTGTAGACGAAAATCTGCTGGGTCTCCGGAATTTCTTGGAATTCAGTTTGTGTTGGGACGATTTGGAGTGTCTGGAGGACAACCGACCACTCCCACTCGGTCACGTAAGTTGCGAAAAGCTCCAACAATCGACGAGGACTTTGGTTCTCATTTTCGAATTCAGTTTTAATGGTTTTGTGGATGGAGGGGAGGAGGTCACTGACCTGTTTCCATCCCCCCGAGGGGTCTCCGTGGGGAGAAGGGAGGCAACCCTCCACGACGACGTGCATGAGGAACACCCAAGTAGACTCCGTGCGCATCCGAGTGAACGCCAATCCGTCGACGTGCAGGACGAACTGAATGAAACCACGCAACCTGCAACGGTCACTGTTGTGGGGCAGGAAGTGACCTCCACGACGTCCCAAGGTGACCTCACGCGACACTTGTTGGAGGAGGAGCTTCTTGAGGGGAGGAGTCTGTCGGAGAAGGAGGAGGAGCAATTCGGCCACCCCACAACACTCGGGGTTTTGGAGTAAATCATTCACTGCCAATTTCATGGAGAACTCGCCGAGGGGTAAGTTGGGGATGGTGGGGAGGGTGCGGAGGAGGACTTGTCCCCATGGCACTTCCCTCACCAGAGGACACTGACCCTTCCCCCCTGAGGGGACGGAGGCTGACGACGCCGCCATGAGGTCATCCACGCCCACGCGCAAAAGCACGTGGAGCAATTCATTCCCTTCGGACCGTCGTTGTTTGTAGTAATCTTGGATGAGGGATTTGACGTAGGCGTAAGTGTTGTGGGTGTCGTCGACAAGAAGAGACACGACCAGCGCACAGGCCGCTGCCTCCAAGTTTGATTGTTGCAGGGTGCTGTACTTCTGCGGAGGAATGTGGTGGAAATGTTTGATCACTTGGGGCAGTTGGCCGTATCGAATGACGAATGGGAGGAAGGAGAAGGGAAGGGCGTTTAGTTCGTCCCAAACGAACGTTTGTCTGCTCTGAATGACCCTCCTTGCGAAGTTGTTGTTGAAATGTCCCTCTGGTTCGCCGCAGCCCCTCCGCTCCACCCGCGCCTCCAGTTCCTCCAGCAGCCGCGTGTTTTTAAGTCCGCGGAAAATCCGCCTGAGGGCCTCGACGCTTGCCTCACCTTCGCCCAGCATCCCCAACAACTTGTCCACGCCCAAATCACAGAAGCCCCCCTGGAAGAGTGAGTGGGGGTCGGAGTGGGAGGCAAATGTGGTTTCAATGAGGTCCTCTACGAATTCACCCCCCCACGCGACTTTGAACTTGGCTGGGTCGCAGTGGGAATGGTGGGTGAAGAATATCTCCTTGAATTGGTCCCTACTGACGAACTCTGCCATTCCCCACGCCGCTTCTTTCAGTTCCAAAGTCGCTACGAAAGCAGCCTTCGTTTGCTTCACTGTGTCGTTAGCTCCAGCGCCCAACCACCTTCGCAAGCGCCTGCGCGGATGATCGCAGTTCGTTACACGGCAGCAGAGAATGTCGGTGATGAGGGTGTGGCAGGAGGCGAGTGCGTTTTGGATTTCTTGCGTATTCAAAGAGCGCGCGAGGCCTTTAGGGTCGGCGTAGCGAAGATGAGCCACTAAATTTGCCTGGGACTCTGTCCACTGAAACTCGCGGGTAATTTTGGAGGAGGCGGGAAGTTTGAGGAGGCGCGTGCGGACCCACGTGGGGCGACGACTCACCAACCAGCGACACAAAGGAATCCCGTCGAACTCAGAGTCGGTGGCTACACTTTCGAAGTTGTTGATGACTTTGGGGTTGTCGAGGTCGACGGAGGAGGAGAGGAGCTCCTCCCCCAAAAGCGGAAACAGACGGCCACACAAGAAATTCCGTAGCGCGCGCTTGGAGACGATTGGATCCACCAGCCACCCTTTGGAAAGCAGGAGGAGCGGCTTTGAGGGGTCACTCGCGCGCAGCTTTTTCAGCGTACACAACACAAATTCTTCTATGTTCCCAGGAGTGTAAAGTGTCTCGTAGATTCCTGCAAAGAGCGCGTTTCTCAGGGGAAGTGGCGTGGTGGGCGCTGTGAGGAGGCGCGCGTAGAAGAACTCTGCGAAACTGCGGTGCACAAAACGGAGTTTTGAAGGGTCGGCGGAGTTTGCGGTTAGGAGGCCGATGCTGAGGAGCTTCTCCCGCTTCTTTTCCGAAGGCGTTTTTGCTACTCGCAGGGAATCGTAGTTATGGGGGCGTGCCAGTTGGGCGAGTGCGGCTGCGTAGTAGAAACGGAGGTTGTCTTCCAGGAGACCCTTCGTCCGTCCCTCCGCCTTCCTCCGCTGCTTGTTGGGGTCGATGCGCTCCTTCTGCGCCACGTGCAGCGTGTGTTTCGATCGAATGATGCGCTCGTAGAGTTCAAACAAGTCGAGGAACGCTGCGTCTTCGTCGTTGCAGTTGTGCTTGATGACTTGCGCCAGGAGGAACAACATCAGTGGATTTTCCATCAAAGACGAAGTAGACGACGAAAGCGCGGAAAGTGTTTGACGGACTTTTTCCTCGGGGAATTTGAATTCCGTGGAGACTTCTTTGGACAGACAAAGGATTTGCTGTTGGAGGTCGAGTGGGAGGAGCGAGTGGGCGGTCACCCCGAATTCGGATTCCACGAGATTTCGGAGATGAGGCCGCGTAGTGAGGAATACTTTTTTCAGGCGCAGGGAATCTTGTAGCTTGGGGCTACGGAGGACGAGGCTGTCGAAGTCACGTCTCTTCGCTTTCATTGGGGAGAGGAGGAGCGTGCGGAGGAGGCGGAGCATCGTGGCCTCGTGTTGGGGGAGGACCTCGTCGAGGCCGTCGAGAAGGACGACCACGCCCACTGAACCCCTGGGTAAGCGACAAAGCGATTTAAGAGGAAGGAAGGGAACGAACCTCTTTAAGAAGGCCGCCAAACCGAAGTCATTCTTCTTCTTCCGTTTCTTTTTGAGTTGCTTACGGACGACGTTCAGGTTGATGCGGACGATTACCCTGGGCGAGGTCATTGACCTTCGCCACTCTTCTTCCAGCTTGGTGGTCACCGTCGACTTGCCACTCCCCGCGGAATCCACCAACCACAGAAACGGATAACTCACGTTTGTCAATTCACTCAAGGCCACTGAGTCCCCACTTTCACTTGAGTTCGTTAACCTTCGCACTCTTCTGGGGATGAAATTGGGGGGAAGGGGGACGGCATTCGGGTTCCACCACAAAGTCCCGTTCTCCAGACACTTCACAACACTTTTCACTTTTTGAATTAACTCAGCACCAACCCCACTTTTCACTACGACCGCCTCCGCGTCTGAAACAGTCCACTCCGAGTCTTTCCCGCGCAACAGTTCATTCCCAATTTCTTCGTCTCGCAACTGGAGCCCCTCGAACTTTCCCTCTTGGGGGAATTTTCCCTCGTAAAATCCCCGAAGAAATTCAATTTCTTTTGCTTTCAGGCCACTCAGAGGAAAGACACCCTCGGCGGCCTTCCCGTGTTCTACAGTTTGAAGTGCAAATTTAAAGGAGTCAAAACAAAACTCACCAAATCACTAAACAAAGCGTTTACTCTCATTGGAACCTTTAGAAAAGACAAAACAGTGCATAAGAAAATTGGGTAGCCGTTAAAATTGAGCGATTTTTCACGTGCCTTTGTGGTAACTGAGACCCCTAAAACTTCGAAAATCCCGAATTTTTAAACTTTTTAAAACATGCAAATTCAGATTTTTGTGGTTTTTTGGGTCTCAATTTTATGACTAAGCAATGAATTATCAAAATCATTGCTGCATGTTTGCACATACGAAGTTTCGTTGGGAAATTCAGGTGCAAAAAGTTCTCTCACATGGGATGTAAGGATGGAACCCGGGACTCCTTGTTCCAAAAAGGAGCACTTAACCATCGCACTACAACGGCACGTGAAAAATCGCTCGATTTTATCGGCTACCCAATTTTCTTGTGGACGGTTTTGTCTTTTCTAAAGGCGCCAATGAGAGTACTTGTGTATTCATTTCATGCGCTTGACTTTAATCCTAGGTTTTTTATGACTAGGCGTTAATTTTTCTTAGATGAGGTTAGGGAGGCATAGCAAGTTGATATGCCTGGTTGGGTTGCTATAAGCAACCCAACCAGGCTTCGCCTATGTATGCGTTTACCCCCCCTGGCCGAAGTGTCCCCTACCTCTAGCTCCTAAACCACTGGACTGATTCCTTCCGGTTTGATCTTCCTACTAGAGAATTTTGCGTACACATGCCGCAATTAATTTTAATTTTAAGAAACGCAACTCCTTGGCACTCTAAATCGATAAAAACATGGTCCTTAAACAGTCTTACATTAATAACTCAGGATAGTTTAAAAAAACCCAAAAAGTTGATTGTATTTCTGAAAGTGTATTTGATCCTGGATTTTTGAAAAAAATATCACCTCAGTACGATGCATAGCAACCGAGCAATCCGATTTCAAAAAATTCAGCCTTATGTTTTATGATCAAGAAAACTCTTGATGTGCATGTTTTCTCTTATAGCCTAAATATCCTCTCAGTCCACTCAGAGTTTTTCACTTTCCTAATTTATCATTGGGTTTTAACCGCATCGTTAATAATCTGCTATCAGCCGTAATAAAATATACCGAAAAACCTCCCATAGAACGGGGTAAATGAATTAAAAATTCGAACTTCACCCAAGACAATGCTACTGTAACAAAATCCGTCTAGATTGGCTTTCTCATACCGTATATAGATCTGAATTTGCGAAAAAAAACGTCTTAGAATAATGCGTATTGGCAACGTCTACAGTTTACATAGTGCAACACGTGGCATCATCTGGGCACTTGGACCAATGTTTTTCGGATTCATTGTCACTGCAAGACAATTCCCAGTACATATGTTGGAAATATTTTCAAATCTAACAATTCATGAAATGCAATCGTTCGACTTTTGCAGTTCCAAAAAGACCCTTTTAAAACCAAAGCTGCGTATAATTCTGCGGTCACCAAGTTATCCAGCATCTTTTTTCCAAACCTTTAAATAATTTCAAGCGTTATGATTATACAGGGTGATTTATTATGTTTCAAAGTTTTTAGTTCAAATGTTGTTTTGCTATTCTAATTTTAAACGCTTTCTGAAGCAAGCGGTTTAGAAGGATAAAGATAGGTTCTTTAATCGCAATTGAAAGTACAATCTTAAAAAGTACTTTACGAGTCGTCTTATGAATGAATTGCAAAGTCTGTATCGTTGTTAACACAGCAATCGACATCTTTCAGACAAATTTGGGTAATGGTCCAATAAGTACAAGGAGTTTAAATTTGGTTATTTTTTTGTAGCCAATTGCTTGTAAAACTAATGAAAAAACATATAATGAAAAACTTAGGTGAGGATAGTAAAGGACTTAAACAAGACCCCGACAACTTTACTTTCCCATTTCCGCCCAACCTCAACTGGGACACAAATTTTTGCTGTATAAAACATTCTATGAAGAAAATTTATACCATTAAATTTTAAACACTATACGTTTCATTAAACGGTAGATTGTAGAAAATTGTTCAACTGATATTTTACATTGGGATTATAGTATTGGCAATTAGACAATAAAATCTTCCTGCTACATCTTTTAAAATAAGACATTAGCTAGATTAAACAGTGTTTGATGCTAATTTTAATTTTATCGTAAACGTCACAAATGCCCTTGGGGTTAGGAACTGTCTGAAATTTTAATTAAACTACTTCAAACTGAAAGAAGTTTCAACCCCTACTTGATTCAAAATTTGTTCATTTGTAAAAGCTCCATACCAGGCAGATTCTAAACACATTGATATTTGAGCAACGAACTTCTTATGTACACGGTAGAAACACCAAACTGAAACTGCGAAGGAAGTGCATTATTCAATCTACGGACAACACAGCTTGGGAGTGGGTCCGTGACCGCGTTGAGGAGGTACAAGGACAACCCCAGGACTGGCATCTGTGTTTCGAATTTAAGTTCTCTAAGCTACAAACTGTATTCAAATGTGGTTTCTGCATAACTTGCAGTGGGGCTCTTCTGTACCTAATAATTTGTGGCTGCTTGCTCGGTACATCATTGATCAAATCTAACAGTGCATAATAAATTAGTAAGCAAAGCCTGGAATTGAATTATGCCCCCAAAAATATTAAATTTGGTTCATATCAATTATGTCTGCAGGTAATTCTACTTAACCTGTAGGACTACTGTAAAAGAACCGTCGGGTGCGGTTTAAGTCGAAACCATTCTACCATTATACAAAAATTTGTGTCCCAGTTGAGGTTGGGCGGAAATGGGGAAGTAAAGTTGACGGGGTCTTGTTTTGGTCATTTACTATCCTTTTTTCAGTTTTGTAAGTTTTTTCATGTTTTTGAAAAATATCTCGTCCTATTTTTTTGAAAACTTTTCCCTTTTTTAATGCAACATCTCGTTTGCTAAAATTTTCCTTCGCGATGGGGTTCGGGCATATTTGTGGTGGTAATCTGACAGTGAACGAGATGATGAGGCACAGAACGTCAGAGAAGAAAGGCTCAAAATCGAGAATTTAGAAATTTGGAAGTTACATATATTTATGACACAATCTACCTCTTTAATTTAAAATATTAGCTGCAACCATAGCTTAACTCTCCTAAAAGCAGTGGTAAAATGGACAAAAAATACAATTTTATTGAATTTCCCCTGTCAACGGTCTTCAAAGGCTAGCCCCTTTACAACATAACATAACAGCAGTTACGCTTAAATGCTTCATAAGTGACTGGTTATGTCAACCTTAGAAAGTTGTGTGAAAGAATGTGCGAAAAATTTTGAGGCAGACTCAAGCCCGTTCTTTTTCCTAAATTAGAACTTCTTAAATGAAGTCACTTACCTGATGATGTTGGGCGCAAAATTCCAACGACTTTTTCGTTTTTTCCCGCGCGTAATGCTTCAATGAACTTATCTTCGGAACTAACAGCAAGTTTTGGTACAATGGAGGTAAAAAGGTATGTAGCTCCGTCGTTGTGCAAAAGAAAACTCTAAAAGAAACAAAAACAGTGTTCAAACCTACTCCAAACAGATCCCCGAAGCCCAGATAATTAGGTTTACAGATAGGATTATTCAGATTTTGGTAGCAAATATCGCACAATTACCAAAATTTTGGTCCTATGGAGGTTAGGCAATTTACCTGCATGGTTAAACTGAAAATCTTTTCCCGATTGCCTTAGAAACACGGTAACATTTACATAATTTGTTGTTGTAAGGGGTTGGGAAGAGAGCAGACGGTCCAACTTAACTGTAATCGATGCCTCAATCATACTGTGCATTGACAGGTCTCCAAGCCTTTTCTTGTTGAGTCTACTGCACGTTATGTAACAACTAGGGCATAAGCCAATCCAAGGATTGAGTAATTCCCCCTTTATCCGAATTTTAATAACGCTGTGGATCTCATGAGTAAAGGCTAGTCCAAAAAATTACAATTCGTTAGGAAGAAAAATTGATTGAGGATTCTCTGAACTTGGAGACATTCTCTGGAAGCAACATTAACTCTGAGTGCACAATTCGTAAGCAGTGTGATTGAATTTTAAGGTAAATCGTCAGCCAGGTACTAGAAAAGTGATGGAAAGTGACCTTAGAAGTCCAAACTATTGCTGGAAAGATAATCAAAAATTCGATATGCATTGAGTCAACTTCAGGGTGGGAACCAATTAACATGGGTGGGACATAGGGAATAATTAACATGGGTGGGGCATAGGAATATAATTAACATAGGGGGGACATAGGGAAATAATTAACATTGGCGGGACATAGGGAAATAATTAACATGGGTGAGAAATCAGGAAATAATTAACGTGGGTGGGGCATAGAAAAATAATTAACATAAGTAGGACATTAACATTAGAAGCCTTTTCCCTATCCTAACCATGTTAACATTGACACGGTCATATTGCCGTGGCCTTAGGACCTGCATTGTCCAAGCAGCCCTTGAACTATTTCGGGGTTAATTAGAAGTGATAAGTTTTTACATTTCGAAAATAGGTCAAGCTGTTCCGTCACAAAAGGGACCGAAAATTTTTAAACTCGATTTTATATAATAGGATATTCACATTTTAGAAAACACTTAATCACCCCGCACGGTCGTCTGAGTTAACACAGCAACCTTAGCTTTTCACGGACACAATAAACTATGCAAAGGTTCTTTAGTATAAAGTTTGATCTGAATCGGATACAGTCTCGCTGTAATCTCCCCAGAAAAAAAATGCTTCATAGAAACGTACTTAAGTGTGGTTTCTAGGGCCAATATTACATCTTTATATCCAGTGAAAGGTCTAAATTTATAAGATGTAATGTCTTCAATACCATCGAAAAAGATTTCCCCATTTGATTGTAAAACAAATAAGCTGCATCGATTTCAAAAATTACATAAATTCTGCATGATTCAGCATTGCATTAGCATTTGCCACTGGTGTTTTAAGCATGAGAGTAGAATTTGTGTCCAAAAGAAAAATTTTCGTCGCTTTTCCTAGCACATTGTATATTTTTTGGGTCGTAGTTTTTTGAGTTTTTAAGCAATTGGCGACACATTACAGACGGACAGACGGTCAGACGGCCGAACACATTACGTTCTCTTATAAGCCCAAAATTACCTGAGTTAGAAGCAGTCGAACAAGCAGTATGACCTTTACTATAAAAACGAGAATGCCCTATCTGTCTATTTGCGAATGACCATCAGGTGACACTGCTTTTATAAGTTTAACCGACTTTGAAAAGTCGGTTTTACATAGGTAGTCTTTAGTTTACTTCGCAGTTTGAATTTTTTAGCTTGCATATCCTAAAGTCTTTGAACAGCAACTGCGAGCCGCTGTAGAAATCAGGTCATGGTCGGTGACGTTTTTGAGCTCTGGGGTAAAAGGTGCTTTTACTCTAAAATGGCTCCTACAGCAACTGCCACAGTTAATTGTGACATACCTCGTGTCAATAGTATAGTTCACACTCTTTTAAACGTTAACTCCGTCAGCGTATGCGAAGTCACTAAAAATCTGTTGCCCTGTACCTTGTTAATAGTACCTACTACTGCAGGAAAAGTAATATAACAAGTAGTAGAGGGAGAGTCGTTTAGTTAATCTCTTTCTTCTCACTTCTTGTACACACCCTGTTTAACACTAATTGCTTTATTGCTTTTGATCGATTGATTGATTGAACTCTTTATTAACGTGTTATTCCTCATTTAGTACAACAATAGACTAGTCTTCCATGAGTAACACAAAGGGTTTAAGTGAAGAAAGAGAGAGAATAAAAAGGAGAATCATATAATAATAGTTATATAAGACGACATACTAATAGAAGATAAATACATCGTTACGTTTGTTTACGAGATACGTAGACAAGCGATCTCGTAAGTTTAAATTTGTTTTTTAGCTTTCAATTATAGCTTTCAATGGACTAATATGGGGACGGCAAGCAGGTCAAAAAGAAGATAAAACTAATAAAGAGCCAAGACTTATGTAAACCTCGCCTCAAGTACATAAGAAAGCATAGGAAGCTTGGGAGCCTATCGTTAAGCCTAAGAATTTCCCATAAGGCTCAGTGTTAAATAAGGCTAGCACTTTGTATTTTATTTATTTGTCACGTTAATTAGCTTAACTGAAGATGTATTAATTGATTAAAGTGCTAATATATTTAAGATGTATTATTAGCTTACTGTTGGAGTTTTATTAATGTTACAATTAAGGGATTAATTAATTTGAAATATTTATTATTTGTGTCTCTAATGTTGTAGTGTGTTTGTATGTATCTTTGTGATGATGTGAAGTACGTAGGCAAACGTTTTGTGTTTGTCCTATGCTCCTTTGTGATTTGAGCTCGCATGGGGCGCATTTTCTGCTAGTGTGTAAGAGATAGGCCAAATTGTCGTAGAAGAATATTATTAATTTAAGAGTTGCTTTAGACCTCGTAGAGTAAAGTTGCAAGGAACAATAGCTAAAGACAAGGGATAAGTTTTGTGAGTTTGCATTAATTGGGACCGTTCTTATGAAATAAACGGAGTTTCGAAACGTTAGTGAAGTGCATTATTTTTTTCTTCTTGTTTTAAGAGTAGCTACCATTGTTTTCTGTACAAGGTGGTGGGAGTGTAGGTCCAGGGATCTGCAATTGGCCAGAAAGGGTCTTTAAGTTCCACTCGAGTTGAGAGGTGTGACACATACTAGTCCGCACATTTGGACATAAAAAACACAAAAGTGAAAAATTCAAAGTAGGGCGCGGTCCCATTAGGATTGCGTTTGGGGGCCCTCTGAACGCCTCCTCCCACGCACGCAACTCGCGAGAGAGAGAAAGTCCCATACCTCCCCATGTTGAGCTCCCGACCCACGCAAAGCTCATTTTCTCTCTCGCTTGTGGGAGCCAGTGTGGGGAGAGGACAAAAATAACATGCGGTAGGGTCCCACTTTCTACACCTCCTTTGGCCGCGCGCTATTTTGTAGTGATCTTGCAGGGCCAAAGAATATTTTTACACGAAATGTTCTTATTTTTGTGTTTTTTGCATTAAAATGTGCCGATTGGTGTGTGTTATTCCTCTCAACTCTCGTGTCGGTTCAGATACTCTCCTAGTAAGTTAGATAGGACTTGTTTGGTGGTTAGATTTCCTACATACACATTTCCATATGGGGCAAGTCTTTCGTTCGCGTACCCAAAATTCACTGAGCTAGGAATCTCGGGATTTACAAATCCTATTTGACGCGTTGGAGTTCTTTCTGGGGACAGAGAATTTACGACCCTAAAGTTTGACGTGCGTGGACGGCCTGAGCTGCTCATAACTAGCGTAGTTTGATAATCATGTTTATGGATGACGAGATGTGCATATTTTTTGGTATACCCTAACTAAGAAATTTTGAAAATTTTGGCTCTCAACGCCCAGTATTAAAGCTTTAAATATTTTCCCCTCAAATAAAGAAATTGATGGATTTGATTTCGGAATTTTTCTCAAGTTTTTGAAATTTGCCAAGCATACAAAGATATTAAAAGCCATTGTGCTAACAAGTCAGAAATCGGATAATTAAAGAAAATTTGCTCAACACAAGAGAATTTTTACACCTTAAAAACTTAACCAATGTCCGATTTTCCCTCGTCTCTCAGCCAATAATGGACGTTGAGAGCAAAAATTTCTAATGTGAACCAAAACTTAGTGCATCTCGTAATCCAGAAACTCAATAATCAAACTACGGCATTCCATTGCTAGTATCTGAAGGAGAATCGAACTTACCAGGAAACTGTTCAGCTTTTGGAACTCCGACTGAGTAATAAGGTTATGTTCTTTTAAAGAATTGCATAACTCCGAAGACAGCGTTGTACTCGCACAAATTTCAGTAAGTTTATTCTGAACGATGGATTGAAATTCACTCATTTTTGTACCTTTCTTCCAGGTGGAACTGTTAGTACTTTGAAGAGTTGACCTGGAACAACACTGGCGAACCAGTATAACAAGACCAGGTTTGCTTTATCTACAAAGATGTATTAAGGAAATTAATCGAATTATTTGTCAGTGCCGTTCTCAGTCTTTGAAAACCAGAATGGAATTCCTAATTTTCAGAAACAATTAACTACAAATATATAGTTGCGATTATTAGTGTTTATTGCGCTTGTAAACAGTCAGTTATTATTGGATATTTGTAGGAAAAATGTTAGTTGTAGTTCTGCTTGATGTATTAAGGAAGTATAAGACAACAACTCATTTTGATTCCAATTTTGTGCAGGTTAGTTGAAGGACTGTGAATGAAACTGTTGGACCAAAAATGAGGCCAATGGAAGTGTTGGCTAACAACTTACGAACGTGACAGATTACTTAACACAACGAACTTTAATCTGCTGTGTGTTTATGACTGACCATAAAGAATATTGACTACATCGGTAGCTTTACAGATTAAATCACAAGTGAGCAACTGTTCATATCAGATTATGCTGAATAGCAGTATAAGATTTTCAATTCAACTTGTTCAACATACGAGCGATGTAACTTAGTTTAAGTCTCATATACGCATAAATACTAACATAGCTCTGTTATGATACATGTATGTAATGGGTTAAAATGTCGATTGTATAACCCCCAAAATATAACTTTCAGTACTTACAATTAGCTGGTGTGATATTGCATGTAGAGGCGAAATACAGGTAAGCTAATTTTATTGGCATTCATTGTCTTTTGACCCAGAGGCCTTGCTTTCAGCTTATGATTCCCTCAACCTTTTGAGTAGTCCATTGTGAAATCTTTATCTGGACATGGTGATTCTGATACCGCGCAACTATTCATGAACGTTATCGGTCCCATTTTTATTGTACGTACGCATAATCCCCACGCCTTGGAAATGTATTTTACAAATACAGGGCAACCTGCTGTCCCAAAAAATAGGCTTAGCGGTTAAACAGATTTGATCAAAGTTTACGACAAATTTCTTGAAGAATTCCATGATAGATTCTACAGTCAGCTACATCATATTGGGAGCTTGAAAGTTTTATTGAAGGATTTTTGAATCAAAGACAAATAATGTTTATTGGTGGAATGTCGCGCGAAATGTCGCAGTAAAAGGAAATCTGCAGCGTCAATAAAATGTCGATAAAATTACCGCTAGATTGGCAGCCGTTAAAATTTGCTGCTGTTTATTGGTGTGTTAATACATACTGGTGCTAGTAAGTGAGGAGTTTATTTCTGACTTGGGCCTCAAATCATTATTAAGGAGTGCTAACTCCAGTATGACAATGGCCTGTCTGTGAATGTGTGTCCCACATTACGTGCCTCTCTCTTTCTCTGAAATCTCTGAAACCGGAAAACTTTTTTTAGTTCTATTTTTGGAAACTGCTTTGGAACACCTTGGGGGTGATCAAGTTATGTTTTTAGTCGCTAGGTTAAGCAGGTCATAGAAGGAAGCGCAGTAAATTGGTAATTTGGATGTTTTGGGAGTCGAAATCACACAATTTTTGGTTGTACGAGTGCTAAGAGGTTGAAATGTTATTACTCTCACCGGGTCCTTGTCCATGCATATGCAGCGTATTTAAAGTCATTCACGCAGGGTTCGAGGTGGTATTATGTTACTGTTATTAATGGGAATTAAAAATTGTTAGCTAACGATAACCCACACCATGTATTTACTGGTATTAATGTGATCAAATGGGATTAATATATCATACAATGTTATACTATTCCCTATCATTCAATGGTTAAGAATTTATACCAATTGATCACATTAATACCACTTTTCTGCATTTAATTGATAATACCAGTGGTAAAAGTGCTTGGTAAGTGGGATTTTGCGAACCCTGCATTCACGTAAATTACTAATTAATCGTGCAGTCAAACTAGTCTCATTGTGTGATTTCGAAGCCATGGGGTTGTGACAAACCGAATGGACATCAGGTCTAGGGTAATTCTTGACCTTTATTGCACGGGATGCTCATGAATATTTAAAAAATGGATTCCACTAACTGCTATCAACAGCTACACAGTTAACACCCCTTGGTTACCCCAATTTTGCCACGGATACGTGGTCCTGTGGATTTATCCCTGGGCTCATGCTAGAACGGGAATATGCTCGGCCACCATCTCATGTGGTCGAGTCCCAGTAGTGGCAACATAAACCAAAAACTGGGTGACACCTATATCCCCTGCTCATGAGTCAAGTGGATGCTGGACAAAGAGATAGGTCAAGTAGTTACGTAGTTACAAACTATCTCAGGCAGGTGATTGCCATATTGAGATAGTGTGTATACCCAAATTAGTCAGTTGTGTAATTTGGAGTGACTGCAATGGATCCACTGTGACCTGAGCGGCAGCTTGTAATGGGCTCTCCTTAACACATACCCCCATTTTATGCAGTTTATTTATTGGGGTAGATTTTCTCATTCGACGCAGATTAACAGCCCGTAATCTTATCTTTCTTTGTTCTCATTTTTTACTATCTGCACTCCAGGAGCCGTATTACGAGCCCAGGAACCTCAAGGAAACCTGTCTCGATGGTGGAGCTCACCGAATGCATGCAACAGGAGAACATAGTCCGACCCCCAGCTTCCTTGATTCATCATAACTAAATAACCTCAAGGAATATACCACAAGAGCAACTCCCCATTCTTAATGCGGTGGAATGGGTGGACACTCAACCAACTCAAGTAGAATCATTTACGAACAATACACAGTTTTTGTATGGGAGATTGTCATTTCGCTATTATTTATCTACATGGTAAGCCACCTCGTTTAGAACACAACCCTATAAGCTCCAATGTTATATTGTTGTAATGGAGGTGGCCCACCCTGTAGATAATTATTAGGTATTTGTAATTAGCCTACAAGAAGCCTTATTGACATCAAAGAGAGCGCACTCGTTCTTCCGGCTTAGACATCTTTTTTTGATCATCCCTGTACCAAAAGAAAGAGACGAAGGCAAGGCTGCCTTTCTGGGGTCAATTATGTATAATGTGTGCATCGCCTTCCTTACATACTAACTGGTTTAATGTAGTTAAAGACATTCAGTGGTCGAAAAGATAGAAAGCTCCTAACAGGAAAATTCTTTGAAATTCTTATGTAACTGAATCCGTTTGGATTCTGTTATCAACGTGAAATATTTTAATAACGATAAGTATTGTTTAATAATAAAAATGACTTAAGATACAGATTGCAGCTAGTTTGGTTGAACTTTTAAAAATATTTTAGAAGCAAAAGAAACATATAATTTCGATCTTAACGTGATAATTTAGAATTGCAATGATTTTGGTGACAATGGAAGTAAATATTTGGAAATAAATTAAATCAGAATGAATTCAGAATGTGCTGGCATAAAAAATCAGGGGTAAGATCAGGTGTGAATGCAGATATTAGACCTAACCAGGAGGGCATTTGAACCGACAGTTGAATCAAGGCGTTGCATGGCTTAGTAGAATACGGAACTAAAGTCTGTTGTTTGTAAAAAAAATTGGTCCCACCAAAAAACTGATAGGTAACCAGGAAAACTGGAACAGAATATCCTCGTGTTAGATTTCTCCTCTCCATACAATAACTCCCCTAAACGAGAGAGAAGTCGACCGTTAGGTATGTCCGGAGCTCAATATGCTGAGGTGTAGAACTTTCTCTCTTTCAAGAGACGCGCCGGCGAGATTCCATATACAATTCAAGGTTTGCTCAAGCGTAGCGCTTTCACTTCAACGGTTACTTACGGACACGTTGTGACGCAACTCCTTCACGTTAGGCTGAGGTTCTTCAGGGTGAAGGAAACAGGAAGGTCATGGAGGACATGAACTTCTGGAAGTCAGAAGGACTGCCTCGTAAATTATTCTTACAACAGTTTATTTCCCTGCTTTACATTCCAAGTGGGAATAAGCCAGTGTAGGCCAATAAGTATGTCAATACGAAGTGAAACGAAGATACCTACAAAGTATTGTGAATCATTTAGTGACGAAAATTCTTAATGACTCAAAATTCATTGCGGGGACGCGATTATAAGTCAGAAGACAAGTGACAAAAAGTAGTTTACGTAGTTTGCATTGACCTTTGAAATCTGTAAATGCCTCCTATGTTGGGTCATGCCTGCTATTTGTATTATATGAAAAACAAGCCATCGGTGCCCGTGGAACGGGCATAGCTTTTTCAAAACCTAAACACTTTGCATTATGTCATTGAAAATCGAATTGTTAGCCATCGTTTTAGAGAATTCTTTGTGAACACTGACTTTTTGTTCAGGACCCTAACGTCTTGAAGTATTGCATTCAATAACCTCTGGTTAGGTACCCAACATATTGGAGACATTAACTTCTTGCGAGAAACACGTAAAAGTTTTGTTGCCAACCCCAACGTTTTCTTACTGCTATATCTCTTTGGGTACATATGCATGTGATTGGGAACCCAACGTCTCTTGGGGTACCAAAGCATCTCGTTGCGAACACAAACGCCTCATTGGGGATACAAAACTGTTTGGGAACCCACATGTCTCGTTGGGAACCAATACGTCTCGTTGGGAACCCATATATCTCGTCGGCACCCCGTACGTCTCGTTGGGAACCCATACGTCTCGTTAAGAACCCATACGTCTCGTTGAGAACCCAAACGACTGGTTGGGAACCCATACGTCTCGTTGAGAACCCAAACGACTGGTTGGGAACCCATACGTCTCGTGCGGACCCCATACGTCTCGTTGGAACCCCATACGTTTCGTTGGGACCCCATACGTCTCGTTTGGAACCCATACGTCTCGTTGGGACCCCATGCGTCTCGTTACAACCCCATACGTCTCGTTGAGAACCCATACGTCTCGCTGGGAACCCATACGTCTCGTCGGTAACCCATGCTTCTCGTTGGGAACCCATACGTCTTGTCGGCAACCCATTTGTCTTGTTGGGAACCCATACGTCTCTTCGGCACCCCGTACGTCTCGTTGGGAACCCATACGTATCACTGAAAACCCATACGTCTCGTTGGGAACCCATGCGTCTCGTTAGGAACCCATACGTCTCGTCGGCCCCCCATACGTCTCGTCGGCACCCCGTGCGTCTCGATGGGAACCCATACGTCTCGTTGGGAACGCGTACGTCTCGTCGGCAACCCATGCGTCTCTTTGGGAACCCATACGTCTCATTGGAAACCCAAACTTCTCGTTGAGAACCGTAACGTTTCGTTGAGGACCGTAATGTCGCGCTGGGAACCCTAACTTCTCTTTGGCAAGCCTCAAGTCTTGCTGACAACCCTAAGGTTTTGCCGGCCACCCTGACGTCTTTTTGGGAATCCAAACTTCCCGTTGGGGAGCCTAACGTCTGTGTAAGAATCCTTCTGTCTCGTTTAGAAACCAAACGTCTCATTAGAAAACCTAACGTCTCGTTTAAAATCAAAACGTTTCATTGGGAACCTTACGTCTAGCTGCAAAACCTGACGTCTCGTTGGGAACCCGAACGTCCCTACCTTGTGATCCCAATATCTCCAAGAGAATCCGAAACATATTCTAAGCCATCATCAAACCAAACTACCCGTTGTAAACCCAAACATCCTGTTGGGAAACCAAAAACCAAACGTCTCGTGGAGAAACCAAACGTCTCGTTGGGAAATCAAACATTTCGTTGAGAAACCAAACGTCTCGTTGGGAAACCAAACGTCTTGTTGAGAAACCAAACGTCTCGTTGAGAAAAAAACGTCTCGTTGAGAAAAAAAACGTCTCGTTGAGAAATAAAACGTCTCGTTGGGAAACCAAACGTCTCGTTGGGAAACCAAACGTCTCGTTGAGAAACCAAACGTCTCGTTGGGAAAGCAAACGTTTTGTTGGTAAACCAAACGTATCGTTGATAAACCAAACGTCTAGTTGAGAAACCAAACGTCTCGTTCTGAAACCAAACGTCTCGTTGAGAATCCAAACGTCTTGTTAAGAAAAAAACGTCTCGTTGGGAACCCTAACGTCTCGTTGGGAAGCCTAACGTCTCGTTGGGAACCCTAACGTCTCGTTGGGAAGCCTAACGTCTCGTTGGGAACCCTAACGTCTCGTTGGGAAGCCTAACGTCTCGTTGGGAACCCTAACGTCTCGTTGGGAACCCTAACGTCTCGTTGGGAACCCTAACGTCTCGTTGGG
>JAQGAC010000674.1:0-20629 GCA_034696585.1 Isotomurus maculatus
AAAGCTACGCTAAATTAAGCTCCCCTTGATAGCCGCATTCTCCATCGTCGAAGATTATGTCGCCTGAGAATGCGAATTCCTCCTGAAACCTACAAAAAACAAATTATGACACAAAAGGTGAATGGAAATTCTTCTAATTTTTAACGTGAAACATTCCTCGCAGGATTCAAAGGCAGTGGAGAAGTTTCAAACTTCGTAGCAAGTGGATTAAATGTTTTCAAATCTTTGAAACTTACGTTCCCTGATGCGTCCCTTCAGACTTGACTGATGTTGGAGTACTTCGAGGGGATGTGTAGCCTTATGCTCCTCCGTAGCCTTCAGGTAAGTCATGAGGACGATGAGGAACACAACTTTCGGGAACAACGGGAGACTCATCTTTCAATTAATTGTCACAGCACTCTTCTAATCACTCTCAATTAAATATGGCGAACTTTCTAATACACAATTCCCAAAGTTTCCCTTTCTGAGGGGTAGTTGATAGTGAAGTGTAAATAAAGTCAAGAGAGATGGACGCCTGTAAGTGTAATCGACAAGACGCTGAGGTGTTCAGGGTGGCTGCAAATCTCAAGAGACAAGTCTCTAGTCTCTTTAAGAGTGAGAGTTACCAAGTTATCGAGTCCTCCTGAAGAAGTAGTCCCAGGGAACTGGTTTACTTCTACAAGTGATGGTTGGTGGTGCTTTGCACAACAAGTTGTTCAGTCATAAGAATTGGTTATTGCTAAATATTTCATCAAACCATCAAACGCGTAGTATTTTCGTGTTTTTTACCTCACTTACAACTCATGAGCTCCTATCAGGAAAGAATGCATGAGTACGTATAAATACAACTATACAACTGCACACAGTGCACACTACAAATTCTAGACGATACAAAAAGATCTCGCCTAAGAAAAACCTCATGTACCTATTCTTCTGATTCTACATTCTTCTATCTCTGTATTTTTGTGATTCTACTTTTAGTTTAGAAGTGCGGCGTTCTTTTTAGAAAGGAGCTTTGTTCCATTTTCATGAAAACAATTTAAGGCCGAATAGACACATACATCGATACATCTAGAATTTGAAAATCTTGATTTCAATCACAGAAAAAAAACCTTTTAGAATTTAGAATGATAGAATGAATACACAGATGCAAGTCACCTAAATCAATAAACCAGTTTCTGGGGCAAATTGATCTTTCCAATTTAAAGATGCTTAAAATATGTTTGTATGCAAATAAACCAGGACAAACACATAAATCGTATTATTTTCCACAAGCTTTTATTTACACGCAAAGAACGATTGAAAGATTACATATTGGCTACTTAGTTATCACTACATAACTTAAGTAATACACTTGTGTCTAACTAATAATCTAATCTTAAGTCTAATTAATATTATTGAGAACACAACTCGTCAATGATCATTCACCTTCTCAGACATTTCGTCATTTCTCAGACTGTGTGAAAGCATCTTTCTACACCAGATGAATCACAGGAGCCTTTTTACTCTTACTGGTTTACTATCTCCTCACCATTCTGTATGAAATTCGTCCCAAAAAACACCAAAATTTCCTGTAAATTTCACTCAACATCCCCTCCATCCGTTGCTTTGCTTTACCATCTACTACACTTTGGATTCCTCCGTTTCCAACTTCTATTCTCTCAAGCAATACTGCTGCTGACAGTTAAATGTAAGCTACTAAAACATTTTTTATCTTTGATTTTACATTTTTAAATATTTTTTTAGTATTTTCTCTTTTCAACACCCATTTTTAAAAGTATTTCACAGAGTAAGCGTTTTTCACAGGAATTCGCAAACCTTAACCTCTCTCTCCACTATTAAACGTCGTAAGTATATAATTATATAATCGGACTAGAAGACTACGTACACTCGCAAAAGTCAAAAGGATTCTTCTTATCTAAATTCTAACAATTATTAAATCTCTTTGCACCTGACTACTACACACATTTTTAGTTATTTTTCATATTTTTCCCATTTTGTACATGAATATCATACACAGATGAATTTATATTTAAGGTTAACGTCCATCCCCACATGACATTCCTTCCATCCATCTACCTCAGAGTTTTTGATTTTTGGCTAAAATTCTTTCTCCAAACCGGCTCAACCTTCTCTTTCCCTTCAAACCTTTCTTTCAAGCATCCTAGCCACATTTTATCTCAAATTGTGCATAGTATGTCGTGTGTAGGTATTCTTACTGCATAATATTTAAGTAACAAGATACCATCGCAAAACATATAAGTATATTTGTATTTCTATATTTGCAAAGGGAAGTTATATATCGCAACACCAATACACATTTAAGTAATACACACTGACAGGCAGAGTTCAAGGAGAACAAAGCTCGACACTTATTATTAATTTATTTCCTCTCCCAAAAAATTGAGTTCCTCCCACAGTTTTTCTGTCATTTTGCAACTTCTTTTTTAATTAATCGATGTGTTAATTGATTGCCTCTTAATTGTGTTTTGTTCCACCTGTGCACTCACAAAGTTTCTTGTGTGCTCCAGGTTTAAAATGATGTTTTACAGTTTTCACTGAGTTTTTTGCACGTACGCGTGACTTTTTATGATAAAGACACGAACGCACACTCTCACAATTATTCGTATGATTCCTTACACTAACTTTTCCATCGTCTTAAAATAGTCTTAAAAATATCTCTAAAATAGTTCTAATATTTCTAGAATTTCTACATATTTCTTAAGTCTCTATGTTGGTAGGTTGTGATGAAAGGTTATTTTATTAGGTATGTTGATGGACGAACTGAGAATCCATTTTTATATGCGAGCGAGCCTTTCTCAAGAGAAATTTTATTATTTTGGAATCGGAACATCACACGAAAACGCTTCGTCTCGTTTGCTTTCAAACTTTCAAACGGACTCCACGTTACGTACAGCATTGAGACTTTTACGTGAATTTCAAAATTTCTTGGGAAACTTCCCAGTAAATGGAAATTATTTGAGTTTTTCCTTGTATAACACATTTTCTATTATAAGAAGACCCGTGTCCTTGTGTGTACCTATAATATGATCTGTGTGTCATGTGTGTCTGTGTGTTTCTGATACACTGCGTGCCACTAATTAAGGAGAGAAAGATAGAGATTTGTTTTTTGTTTGTTTGTATGTGTCTGTGAGAGTCCAGGCCAATTTCTTTTTGTTACCCTATTTTTTTAATAAGCCTTTGAATTGCAATAGACATGATTATGAAGACAATTAAGCACAATATTTAAAATTACTTTTATAACGAGAGACTAGAGAATTTCGCATCATTCAGGAAGTCACATTTTACAGAGCTTTTTATTGAGTCACAAACGGTTTCTCGCGTATATTCTTACTGTCCGTGATTTCCATCACTTTTACAGCAAAACACACACAGTGCTAAACTTTTCTAGCTAATAATTGCATATGATTGTTCAGGAAAGAAAGGGCATCTCGTGCGAGTCTCCTTTTACAGAGATTCTGAGTATATTTAATTAGTATTGTATCCGATTATATGTGCAGTTAAGTTCTGTCTGTCTTCTTTATAAAGAGAACCCACGTAACAAACAGGTGAGGAGTTTTAAGTAAACTTTTTTAACTCATCTTCGCGTCTATGGAAGACGACCGGAAGGACAAAAATGCTTCTACGTAACTACGTACGTGTCTACAGTAATTATGTGTCTCCTTTAAACTAAATAAACCGTCCACAGGCACAAGTCCACCTACTTTTAACTTTTCGTGAAATTTTTGAAATCACTGATTTTTAGGAAAGATTGGAATTTACTTTTGTCACAAAACACAAACTGTAATTATAAGAGGAGAGGTGGAGAAGGAGCCTACTCATCTGTATACTTTAATTATTGATTGATTAAAGGGAGATGATCATGCCACACTTAGCGTTGTAGAATTACCCTGACTGTATAATATATAATAATATATATATATCTATATATTTAATCCACTAACTTTAATCTAAGGTTGATTTTTACACTTTATAGTAGTTCAGTGTGAGTGAAAGATTGAGAGAAGGCTGCAACAAGGCTGTTGCATTGACACCTGCACTTTCACCTATCCCTCTGCTCCACTTAATCTTAATTAAGGTAGGTAGTATTGATTTCTTTTTAGCAACTTTGTCATCACAACGAGTATGAAACTGTGCCACATGTACATCACTTGAACTCCGAGCATTTCCCCAATTAATTAGATTCCCACAATCAAAAAACTTAATTGCTCGATTTTACATAATTGCTCTTGGAGGTTTGAAAGTGTATTTTCGCTGGAGAGTAGTCGGGAGGGACGTATGTTCACCTGAAGACTTCATTCACTAAATTGGCCATTGTAGTCTGAAAGGCCTGCTCAATCAAGTCTTTCCTTTTTATGGATGATGGAATCTGAGTGTGTGTGTGTCAGAAGATAAGTTAGTTAGTCTTATCGTCATCTACTTTCTTCATCGTTGGGTGTGTCTATAGGCCGTCATAAGGTATAAATATTTACGAGTTTGGGTGTGGATTAAATGTCCAGTGTGTGCCTGCCTATCTCTGTGTGCTGGATTTACCATTTTCCCCATTTTACCTTCAACATTCCTCTCATATCTCTCCCCTCTGCCTCAACTTTCCCGTCGATTAATCAGACTCTGTGGTACTTATCTAACCTTATCCATTTTATGATATTTTCGAGGAAAACAGACTTCTTAACATCGTAACACCTACCTACTCATCTATTATTATAAGCAGCACACATTTTGTAACTTCTTCATTTACCGGATATCACACAGAGCAGCAGATTTTTTCCTCTCGGAAAGGAAGAGTTATTTTTAATCGTCCCAATCAAATAAATTATTCAGATATTCAAATAGTCAAATATAAAAATTCACAGAAATTATTACCTCGTAATAATTTAATTCTTGTTTAAAGGAACATCCTTGAATTTCTCGCTTCACTTGACATTGTAAATAATCATTAAACAGTTTCAGACTAGAATTTTCTTATTTTTCAATTCATAAATGGACGAGCAATTAAATCAAGTTCTCCATTTGAAATTTAAATCAACGCATTAAAATGTCAGAATTGCTGTTCATAAAATCATAAGTAACAATCAAACTTTGAATTTTTTAGACTTTTCACCTTCACTCTTCAGGGGTAAATTAAGCCTTGTGGCACATTAGTTAATTTAATACCTCTCCATAATTAAATATTCCCTTAAACACTACATATATATATGTATGTATGAATGTATGTATACACCACAATTAATTGCATCTCTACAATCTTAAAACCTACACTAATCATATTATGAAGTCTAAGGATAGTAATTCCACCACCGCCATTGTAAGGTAACGATTTGTGAGCTCATGAGAGTCTGTTGATCTCTCACTTATTTGCAGAATTTACTTTTTGTGCTTTCCACAAGTAATTCTTTCAGTTTTAAGCAGTGCATCTCGTCATTTATTGCACGCACACCTCAGGAATTCATTTAATCTCACTGTTATTCATATTCTCACGAGGATTTTACTCCTCAACCCTTCAGAATTTTACAAATTCCTTTTACCACCTAACTTTTGTGAAATTCGTACATTTCCCTTTTAAATCCTTTTTTGTTCAATCGAAGACATTTAGCAGTGAAATGTATGTTTTGTGTGTAGTACGTAATGTATCGTCATTTCAAATCATTTTTGATTGTATTTTCTTCTTCTTCTTCTTCCCTTTCATCGTGTAAACTTTTTATCTTTTCATTGCAATTGAATAGACTTTCGGGTTTTGTTTAACCACACCCTTTCTCAATCATCATCTTTATATCGTGGCAGATTTCGCAAAAACTTTTTTGATCAAAGACTCACTTGCAATTGCTGCAAAATCTTGATTTAAGTCTTCTCTGGTTGGTCTTTATTCTTAGTGGTCCTTGATTTGTGAATTTAAGTTGGAGGATATAAGAACTTTTCAAATTCAAATATAAATTTTCCAAATGTGAGACAAACACACGTGAAAATATATATTGAATGAATGATCATATACAGTACTAGTCAGAGCTTAATTACACTTTTATACGTCGGCACATGGACGAAGACAACCTCATTCTTTTAAATGTTAAGCTGCATCTGACTGAGCACGTGTGTTAATCATCTAAGGTCACCACGTCACGTCACACACTCTCTCCATTAATATTATCCAAATATTCTTATACACCAAAAACTACACACAAGAAGTATTGGTTATTGTACTCTGTACGGGATTTCTTCTATTTTGGCCAGTTTTTTGCAAATTCGTTATCACACCAACAAGCAAATTTTAGTTTTCTAGAAGAACTTTTGATTGTTGAACCCTCTCCACAGTCCTGAATTACTGTTTTAGTCTAACTTACTAAGCTTATTACACAAGAGCATGCAAACATTTTTAGTCACATTTGCAAGGATAATCGATGCTGATTGATATGACAAGTCCAGGTCGTAAAACTACACTTATGAGAGGAAGTGTGTCAGATTCATTCGGCTGGAATAATTCAGAAGATGTCAATCTGAGAGTTATTTTGCATAGCTGTAGTTAATTGACCCTCAAAGTCACCCGCAAAATCCACAACATAAAATTGCATCAATCGTTGCAAATCATCATTCAATAAATGCAAATAAATAAAAACAAATGAGTAACACAAAGAAATAAAATTTTACACAGAAATTTAATACACATAAACTTAGGATAATATTTGTTGTGTGTAAGGTAAAAGGTAACCTACAAAGTGAATAAGTGAAACACAATATATTTAAATGTGACATAATACTTAATTATGCTGATTAACACTACACACACAGCTCGTCATATAGTCTCAATCACAATTTCATGGAAAATTGCAATTAATTCCCTCAAACAGCAGCAACAAACAAGATATTATGAGTTGATCTTCATCCCCGCATGTTATTTAAGGTCTTTAAGGTTTGCACACGCGACGGGATCTTTGCCGAAAATCCTATGCATAAAGTACGTAAGATTTAAAAGTAATATATGATGATGATGATGATTGCTTCAAATTGCAATTAAGTAACTGACAACTGAGATGATTTAAAACTTAACTGGTCATTAAAGTAATAATAATAACATGTGTGGATGTATTTACAGAATAATATTATAGTTTGGGTTGACATGCATTGATATGCGTATTTCTTTACGTGGTTAACTCAGATATGTAACTCATCATGAATGCAATTAAAAGTTCATTATAACCTCTTCTTCGTCAGATCAAGAATAACTTAAGAATCCTCCCAGGTAGGGATCATACCTGTGGCACAATTGACTCCTCAATAGTATAAAACCCTGCCTGTTTCCTCCACCAACGTTAATCTTATAGAAACCTTAGCTACTTTTGATAATCCTAGTATTATGACATGATTGATCTGACTATTCAAAAGTGTTGGCGATGGCAGGCAGCAGGTGTGTTTATGTATGTATGTATCTCAACTGTTTCACAGCAATCAACTGAGCACTTCTTCTTCTGGCTTTCTTTTGGAGCAAAACACACAAGTCACACACCTTCGGAATAAAGTGTGGCCAAGTGTAAACTGGTACTTTTAATGGAAGGCTGGTTATTCCCCGTAGGAATAGAGTGGTAGGTTTTCTTCGCATGCATAGTGAAGTAGTAGTAGTGTAGTAGTAGTAGTAGTAGTAGTGGAGTTTGTAACATTAATAATTAAAGTCTTATGGGCAAATCAACTAGTAGGATGGGATGAACCTCCGCACCACCAAAGACTCTCGTAATACTGGAGGAGGAGTCCTTTCTCTACCCGTCGTCCTCACTCACTTATCCTCAGATAAGCCTCCTCCCTCACCTTCACCTTCTTCTTCTTCGTATAGTTAAGTACGGAACTTATCTTTGAGACGGTTATCTTTCTCGGATACATTTGAACTTTGCATAATCACTAGCAATAATACAACTAACTAATTAAAGAACAGATTGGACATCACAGAGTCTGCTACAAATGCACGTAATATAGGTTATTTCATACTCTTGAGTCAATGCCATTTACTTCTTTGCCTTCTCTGACTAACTTTCTCTCAGCCTGCCTGCTTCTTTCTTGTGTGGTGGTCTACCTGTCTGCGTCCCTCAGAGAGCATTTTGTGTGTTTGTCAACGTGGAACTAGAAACACAGATCTTCTCACACCTTTGACCTTTCACCGTCCATTAAAAAATAAGGGTCATCATTAAATCCTTACAGTAACTGTATAACTCTACCTACTCCTACACATGTGTGTGAGTTCAAAGGTCAAAGGTTAAGCGTGTAGTAATAAAAGTGTGGGTGTATGTAGGTATTTTAATATATATATTATGTGTTCGTTTAAAATTGACTTACTCATTGGTATCATTATGGTCAAGAAAAGGCAAATATTATTAATTACTACTCTGTGAGACTATAAGATGAATCACGCCACCTCAAATAATCTTATTATGCTTTATAAATCTAAATGTGTATGTATTTTAAGTTATACTTATGCAGAGAGATCTGGCTGGTGGTTGCGGGAGAGGTCCGATCAATTAATACCAATCGGCCTTCTCCACACACACCGAACTTAACCTATACTGTGTGAAAGTCATTTAATTAGACCAGAGAATAATTGAGGCTTCACTTAACATCACAACAACAATCGCTACATTGGTTGGCATTAATTTAAATGTTGATTGAGTCAATCGAACTGATGATGACGACCACCACGACAAAACTAGAGTAATACTTTGACTTCACAAAAAATATTTTGCACAAAAGAGCATTATTTCAATTGAGAGAACAACTCTATTAAGTCACTGCCTATACTTGATGATGGGCAGATGGGTAATAAGAACAACAATAAACACTGAGATTGCGATTTCAGGAGGAGCTACATAGCATCAGCAATAAAGTTATTGCTCATCACGTAATCTTAAACTAACTAAATAATAAGTCTTTAAAGCTTGGTAATGTTCACGTGGACGAGTACCAAGTCAATACCCAATTAATTCTCAATTAATACACCACGTGTTTTTGGCAAGTCCTACTCAAGCCTTCAAAAATACTACTTTTTTCTTCCTTCTGTACTTTCTCTTTTTCTAAAGTAAGGCCAATTTGGTTATTGTGTGTGTGTACATAGTAAAAAGCCAATCAACGAATGAAAACCACCGAAAGAACACAAGTGAAATTGCACCAAAAATTGATCTCCAGTTGATTCTTCCCAACAGAACGATTGGTATCATCAGCCTTCTTCTTACATAGACACTCCGAGGATCAGCTAATCTAAGTCTCATGTGAATTTGTACGTTCTTTGTAAACTAATAACAATATTATAGTAGCAGTATATAGTAGTAATAGTATATAGCACATGTGTGTATTAAATAAATGAATGACACGGGATCACAATGAATGCTTAATCGATGCTTTTCATGATGGAGGAGTTCAGTCATTGTGGACGAAGGAAATGCATTGTATTTAGTGTCTGTCTCTGCAGCAGGAGGAGGATTATACTTATTACTAAGCACGTATTGTACTTCCAGACTTAGATTTACTATTCATACGTCTATCGCCGCCGCCCTCTAGTCCATACACACACTTACTTACTCTAAGGAATATAATGAATGACCCTTAAGATTTAATAGCAAATGCTGCGGGAATAAAATGCCGTAAGATATGCAGGTGTACTAGCAGTAGTAGGTCGTTTTGTACTTAAGCCCAGATCTTCCCTGACTACACTTCTTCATTTTTAATTCATTAAAAGTCAGTCCATAAATGACTCCCCTCCTAGTCCTCCACCCTCCACCTCTATTGCATCCAATAACTTCAAACAACCTCGGGATAAGCACGCGCCTGTTCTAAGCCTCACTTACTTTACTACTCGCTCCCTCATTGCACAAGTAATCATCTTAACTCTACTTAAACTTAACATTAAGCACTCTTTGTCTTAACCGAGTTGTCTATTATTCGTCTATATGTACATTGATCCAAACAAATCCAATTTATCATAACAATTCCTATAAAACAATAACTCGTGCACTTAAAAGTCTCCTTCCTGATTGCCTCATCCAATTACGTAAAACCAAATTAATATGTACAGAAGGTATCATAATATCACTGAATCTCAACGCCAACTACTCCATGCGCACTTGTACTCGGGCGAAGAAGGCCTACCCTCCTGGAACTCTTCGTCACACATGTCACTAGCTCTTCGTCACGTCGTGAGATCGCGTAAAACAACACATCCAGAGATAAAAAGCAGAGAAAAGATAAGTGGGTGGGGTCAAAGGTCACTCTCGTCATGACGCCTATTATTATTATTGCTCTAAAGCTGCCTACTCCTCGTAATATCACACGGCGCAGTGCTACCGAACCTCGTGACTACGCAGATTCGCCTCCAAGCAAACCGTCGGGAAGCAATGAGTTCAGAGATGAAGGCGTCGCTCGGTCGGGTGCGTCTCCACCTCCGCCACCAACACCGCCCCAAGGATTGTTTCCCCACAGGGGGCTCGAGTCGTGGCCTCCGCCGCCTCCACCTCCCCACGGGTTGTCGCCCCCTCCGTTTCCTCCGCCAGAGAACCCTACACACACAAATCCCACAACATCAGCACAAATTCCCCGTCCTCACTCCAATAATCCCCAATCAATATCCTCCAAACGCACCTGAATTGGTCCCTCCGGAGTTGGAAGCAACATTCGAGGCTGCGTTAAGACTTCCCAGCAACTGGTGCACATCTGCGTCTCCCGCAGTCTCAGCCAAAATCGTTGTGTTGCTCAGCACACAATTGTTCAGAGCGTTTTGAGCCTACACCACATTAACCACAAATGTAATACTACCAACTCACATCCTCCGTCTCAAGAAAAACACAGCAGAAGGCAGAACAAGTTAAGTTTACCTTGGCAGCCTCCTCTCTAGTTGAGTAGCGAACAAGAGCGACTCCATGGTTGAGGAATAAGTGGAATTTCTGGAGAGGCCCGTGTTGGAGACAAAGCGTCTTCAGGGTTGAACCGTCGATCTGCGGGGTCAAGTTGCGCAAGAGAAGCCACATGTACGGAGCACCTCCACCGCCGCCCCACCCTCCGCGAAATCCTCCGCCTTGTTGGGGAGGAAGTCCAGTCTTCTTTCCAGGCAACCCTGGAGGAGGTCTTGAACCACCACCACCTCCTCCTCCTCCTCCACCACCACCGTAGTCCCACAACTCTCTCGTTGCATTCAATTTCTGCAGCGAACTGTTAACAAACCAATCATTCATTAAAATCTCCTTCTTTACTTCATCTTCACTCATTTGCACTCATATTTAAACAATTCATGTAAAAGCCGTCTCACTTGGCAATTCCAGCGGAGGCAGAGGTCGGAGTGTAACTCCACGTCGATGAGGACGAGAGTGAAAGCGGCAGAGATTCTGACGCAAGTGAAGAGACAACGCCTCCTCCTCCAGCAGAGGCGGTAGAGGCAGAGCTGCCCTTCGCGAATATCTCAGTGGCGTCCTTGATCACAGCTAAGGACAGTGGAGAGCGTACGACACTTCCAGGTGTCAACGTTGGGTCATCGTCTACGTTTTTCAGAATTTGCGTCCCTTTCCACGGCTTTCCTGGCTCGAATTCTGGGACTAAGTCAGTCTGCCATGCTTCTGAAGAGCCGCCTCCGCCTCCGCCTTTGTTTCCGTCATCGTGGCCTTCACCCCCTCCTCCTGAGGAACTCGGCCAACCTCCGTCACCCCCGCGGGAAGACCAAGTGCTGCAAAACAATCAAGTGAACGTGTGACTCATCTCCTTCCCTCAAATCATTCCACACTTGTAAGTAATTTCTCTTACTTGTCTCCCTGTCCGAGAAGCAGTCCACCCGCACCGCCTCCAGAGGCCTTGAGCAACCCTCCTCCATTATTTTGTCCCCCTCCAGGAGCTCGTGAAAAGTCACCTCCTACATTTCCACCCCCGTCGTCCTTCTCCAACGACGTCTTTGCCCACTGACTCAGTCTTGATTGCTGCTGTTGCTGCTGCTGGTGGTGGTGGTGCTGTTGCTGCTGAGGTGCTCCTCCTCCATGAGGACCTCCGGATAAATCCAGCCCACCTCCTCCTTTCAGGAAGTCTCCGCCACCTCCGAAGTTGTGTTGGAGAGCTGAGAGAGGATCGCCTCCTCCTCCGAGCATTCCTGACGACCCACTCCGGCCGTCCAGGAGACCGAAGGGTGGCTGCTGGGGACCGGGTCCTCCTTTGCCGTAGTCAACTCCCATTCCTCCGCCATGACCACCGTGACCTCCGCCATGTGGGGGATGACCTCCTTGTGCCTGTTGCTGCTGCTGCTTAGCATGATGCAGCTGCTGTGCTGAGATTTGGTTCTGTTTAATCAAAACAAAATTCATGAGTAAATTGAAGTCACAGCAAACGCAGAGCGGGGAAAGATTAACGCCACTCCAGTTCCTTAAACACTTACATGGAGATTTTGAATATGCTGCTTGGTCTTTGTGATTTGGACGGAGAGCTGAAGCGCACCGGGGGAATTGGGGGAAGCTATTTGGTTCTGTGCCTGCGCCAGCATCTGGTAATTCTTGATCTGTTGAAGAAGCGAGTTCAGAAGGACCAGCGACTGAGGAGGTAACGGATGCTGCAGAATCTGATTACTCAGGTAGCCTGCCTGCACTGCCATTTGGATCTGTTGCACTAAAACACCAACACTCTTGTTGAATGGGTATTGACCGCCTCCCTGGCCTCCGCCGCCTTGGCCTCCATTCAGTTGAACTCCTCCACGACCCTGCAACATCATCCACAACCCCAAATTAGTAAACCAGACCACTACTACTCAAACCTAAACAAATCACTGGATAAAGAGTCTTCTTACCTGTGGAGGATTCGAGTTGGGCTGTTGTGGCGGCTGCTGAGCAAGAATTCGCTGCAGGAGAGGATTGATGGATCCACCACCTCCTCCGAGATTTGGATTCCCTCCACTGTTATTCAATAGCGACGAAGATGAAGAACCACCTCCACCAAAGCCACCACCGCCACTGCCTTTATTGGGAAGCGGATATCGTCCTCCAGGAGGTCCCATCATTCCTCCAGGGCCTCCCATACCTCCTCCACCGAATCCCAAGTCAAGACCACCTCCGCCACCACCGTGGTCGTCCAAAAGGGGCGGACCTCCTCCAGGACCTCCTCGTCTGCCTCCCATCGGTCCTCCGCCTCCCCACAATGACTGGTCCATGAGTGGAGGACCTCCTCCACGTCCTCCATCAATAGCGTCGATCGCATGATCCAATTGCATCTGTGAAGCCCTCAACGCCATCTCCATGTCTTCCTTCTGCCAAACACAAACAAAGCACACAAATATTATCATCTCATTCCCAGTCTGCTCAATCTCAAACACAATTGGAACACTCAACACGATCAACACAGCATCAGCAACACAGCGGGGATGCAGTTTGCTTCGCAACACTGACATTCACAGAAGGACATAATATCTCGAAACAATGAAATTAAAATTACTACTACTTGTCCTTTCGAAAAACTCCAATTGAAAATTTAACTAGAAATAAACAAAATTCGAAAAGAATTCTTTAGAAAACTTGGAAAAAATCTACAAAAAGATAAGCCCACATTCCACCTCTCAAGTATAAAAAATGCCAGTAGTCCTTTCCGTATAATAGCAGCGCCACCCACACACAAACACACTCACACACACACACACACTTTAAAACACACACACACACATGCTAAGAAGCACAACGAATTCACAAAAAACGATACGCGTGGGTCTGCTAATAGCGTGTGTGGGTCTGACCTTGTATCCACCACCAACACCACCACTCCCACCCATCATCTCCGAGGAGAGGAGTCTTTGGTAAGTTCCTGCTCCCCCCTTGGGGGACTGGGGGTACTCCAACCTGCCTCCTCCCCCTTCCTGCTTGCTACTATAGTACGACCTACCACCACCACCACCACCTCCACCAACTCCCCCCTACCACCCACACCACCAACAAAACAAAATTAATCAACTTAAAAACAAAATTAATTCATTCAAAGGTTCACAACCACCATCACCACTGACTCTAATAATACTTCCGTCTACTTCCAACCTCTACTCAATACGAAAGTAACAACGCCACACTCACCGAGTTCTTCGAAGGGCCTCCCCAGTTGGAAGTGTCCACGATTGGTCCGTCGTCTCCCCAACCGCCTTGGTTGTTCGTAGGAGTCTTTGGTTTCCCCCATCCACCGGAATTCTGACCTCCTCCTCCTACGCCGCCGCCGCCTTCTCCCCACGACCCAATGTTTCCTGACGACTGTTTGTCTGGTTCTCCCCAACCTCCTCCACCGCCGCCACCACCTCCTCCTCCTCCTCCACGACCAAAGCCATCTGGAGCAGAATCTCCCCAACCACCGTTAGCTCGCCCACCTCCTCCTCCGCCTCCACCACCTCCCCACCCTCCAACATCTTCTTTCATCCTCCCATTGTTCCCTGACGGGGGTGGCATTCCTCTGTGACTCTGCGGAGGTCCTTGTGGGCCTGGCCCGCCTTGTTGCTGCTGCGGCATCGCACTTCCCCACACTGCCGTTCCGTCGTCGTAATTAGGTATGTTTGGCACTGTCCTGCGTTGTGCAGGGGGACTTAGTTCAGGATCGCCCCATCCACTTCCACTCTTCTGTGGTGGACCCCATCCACCACCGCCGCCGCCACCACCGCCTTGGCCACCGCCACCACCGAGTCCTCCATTTCCACCTCCTTGAGGCATTGCGGGTGGTCCTCCTCCTCCGGGTTTTCCCCATCCACCCATTCCAGTCTGATCTGGAGGAGGTCGCATTCCTCCTCCATTGGCATTTCCTCCTGGACGCATATTCACTGGGGCTGAGAGTTCGTCTGGAGCTGATCCCCATCCGCCACCGCCGCCTCCTCCTCCTCCTCCACGAACATCGTGCATTCGTCCTCCATCATTAGGCATTCCACCGCCACCTCCGCCGTGGACATTTCCACAATGAGGACGTCCTCCCATCATCGAATCTCCTCCTCGCACTCCACCGCCACCGCCCCAATCGTTCGACGACTCTTTCTTCACTGCAAACGCAAAGTTCAAACGTTACTCCTGAGCATAGATACCAATACAGCAAACCAGCAATACAGCAAACCAGCAAAAAAGCAAGTGACACTTACTCTGAGGAGCACTGTTCCACATCCCTTGTCCACCGCCACCTCCCACAACTTCGTTTCTCTGCGGAACCACAGTGCCCATCGAATTCCACCCTCCGCCACTGTTAGGCTGCACTCCTTGCTGCGGCTGGCCTCTGTCCATCCCCCCACTTCCGCCACTCCCACTGCTCTGACCACCGGAATTCCACACATTGCTGTTGTTACTATTGTCGCCACCTCCTCCGCTCCCACCTCCACTCGCACTCACTTCCTCGTCTTCCCCCCAAGTGCCGCCAATGTTGGTCGACGGGGTGTGTCCCCACGGAGCCTTGTTAGCCACCGGAGCACTCGGCGCCACCAAAGGAGCTCCTCCGTTTCTGAGGTTCGCCTCCCACAAATCAGTCCCATTGTTCACGTTCATCTTCCAAGCCGTCGCTCCCGCCGCCGGAGGCACTGCCGCCGCCACCATCTGCCCACCCCCCAAGTCCTTGTGCACTGGCTCAGGTGACCCTGGAATGTCCCAACTCGAGTCTTGATTCACATTCTGTCCTCCCCACCCGTCGTGTGCGAACAGCGCCTCCCGCATCGAGTTCAACTGCTCTATTTGTTTCGAAGTCACTGCAGACGAAGTCGCGGAGGCTGAGGGTCCACCTTGACCACCTCCTGGAGATCCACTTGACTGCTGCTGCCCCCCCTGAGAAGAACTAGACGACCCTTGTTGCTGCTGCTGCTGGGCAAGAGACTTCCCCGCAGCCTGTGCCCACGAAGAACTTCCTCCCGAGGACGAACCTCCTCCTCCTCCAGCATTATTGTTGTTGCTGCTATTTGGCGGCTGCTGTGGCGGGGCTGAGTTGGGAATGATTCCTCCAGAAGTGGCCGGGTTCCCTGGAGGATTCATCAATGAAGAGACAGAAGAGGCAGAAGACGATTGCTGCTGCTGCTGCTGAGATTGCTGACCTCCACTGGAGGACGCCTGGGAAGAAGAGGAAGACGGCTGACCGCCCCCCATTGCATTTCCTGCATTACTCGGATTGTTATTCATTTGAGATCCTACAATCACACAAACAAAAAAGACACTCTCAGTTCACTCCCAATTCCTACACTCCACACACACTCACAACCATTAGTAAAAATAATACACAGTGGCGGTGGAGGACTGACCAGACATGATAGTATTATTGTTAGTAGCCCCACTCGCTCCTCCTTGACTAGCACTGTTGTTGTTTCTGTTCGGCGAACACGCGCCCCACCCAACTCCGCCTACTCCTCCTGCTTCTCCCACCGCTCCCACCGCCGCACCCCCCACCACGGCACCTCCTGCTCCACCACCCGACGGGGGAGTGCCCCATCCAGAACTCGCCGTATTCACATTCGTCGGTGGCGCTCCCCACCCTGAAGTCCCGTTATTCAGTGAGTTTAGTCCTCCCCCGCGGAGACCAACGCAGGTCCCGCCCCAACCTTCGTTCGTAGCCACTTTGGGTAGTGCTGAAGATGATGAGGAAGACTCTTCTGTAGCAGTAGTAGTAGTAGGCACTCCTCCCTGCACACCCATCACACGTGAATGATCGATCGCCCCAGTCCTCCACCCCAGCAAAGAGACTACTTAAAGGTTTAAGTCCCTTACCTGATTGACTACTCCGATTGGCATTATGATCAGCACGACATGGAGTCACTAGAAGGCATGCTGCAGCTTCAAGTTCACTTGTATCCCCTTCAAAATCAAACGTGGAAATCAATTAGTAAATATCCTTCAAACCTCAAATTCACGCATCAACAAACTCGCTACACAAATAAAGTGAGGACAAAGAATAGCCTACGAACCCTACAGTCACCCAACAAGGCTTTAAACTACAATACAAACAGCCTGCAGGCACTTAAAGAGAAAGTCTTCTTATCCTCTGGAAAGGAAAAGGAAAACTCAAGATCCACTATATCCACCATATTAAAACCTTTTGCGATGCTCCTAAGGTTGCCTCTCTCCTCTCACCCTCACCACCACCAATATCCCCACCATCATCACCTTCTACTACAGAAACATCGGGGCGGGGATTGTACGCTACTTGACACACTAATAAGCAAATCTACACCAGCCATTTCCCTACGACGCAGAGATAACCCACTTCATCGATAATCTTATCTAATCCTCCACCAGTCAAAGGTCACTTCATTAGCATCAGAGAGACAGAGCGAGAGAGAGAGACAAACACACACAGATCAACTTAAGTAGGATACTGCTCACGTACATTAATATTAACTAGCATCAAAATGACTGCACAATAGACACACTGCCAGTGGGGGTCTCTTATTCAGACTAACTGTACCTCTCTCATCCATTTAATAAACATTAACGAACCCAACACACCAACACCATCACACTCGCTTCTTGCTCACTCACTCCACATCCTCAATAATTCTTTGAGGTGATGGTGCTGCATAAAAAGTACTCCTTAAAAACTGCAGTGTCATTAACCCTTCAATCCACGTGTTGATGCAGCCTTAAAACTTAGGCACAATTTGACATGACCCACATTCATTCCACAATCCAAGTGACACTCTACCTCTCTCTCTCTCTCCATCCAAACTGATCACTTTTTGTCAGCCCAACCGTCCGTCATTACCTAACGATCCCTTCACTATTTAGCATTTAAGATTTAACCATTTAAGGCTTAATTTGTCTTGCGGGGATCTTTTACACATGCCCTTCATATGCACCCTTGAAGACTGGACCCTTTTTCAGTCCGTTTGCCTGAAACCACCTTTACCCTTTTCTTCTTCTTCTAAAGGAATAAAGGGACGAATTTTACTATACACATTTTAGCTACCTTCTTTCTACCTTACAGCCTTACAGCCAGCATTTAATAATACGACGAGCTTTTGTATTTTACTCAGCCGTTTTACGGTATCCCACTCCCCAATAAACGAAGTGTGGAAGTGTCCCTTCAAGGACTAAACTAAATAATCCTCCAGCCAAGCCATAATAGAGCTCACTGGCTCACCGTAACACAAAATACTATCGGATGAAACTATAAGCACAAGCCGTGCAACCAGACATGGACATGTTCAACAAGATTTCAACTGCTCAAACATACATTTGCTTCTCTCCCACATACTATGCATACAATACGAATAACACGATGAATGGAGCACAAGTATTAGCTACGCTCGCACAAAAAACGCTTTTAAATAACCCTACACTGCAAGAGCGAATAAAGGACAAACTCCACACGTCCAAATCCTTGCAGAAATCTCCTCCATTTAATTCTTTTTCGCACTTACTTAGTCTACCTTCTACTTTCCACACAATGTTCGTGCATTCGTTATGCAAAAATACCTTACACCTCCCTCCCAACCAGACAATTTTCTTAGGTGTGTCATTACAACATTCTACGTTTTATGTTTCATGCGTATCAAATGGATGAGTATGCTTATCATATCATCCGTTTCAATGCATCGAAAGTACTATTAAAGTTAATACCTAGTAAAGTACGATAATTTACTCACCCTTAAGCAATTCTACTATCGCCGCTGCTTTGTCACTTATCAATTAATGATTTGGTATATGTTTTGGAATTTAAGTTGCTTTCGTAAGTCCACAGGTTGTATTTTTACTGAGAGTATCCGCTTACTCTTACTCGATTATTTTGTCGTAAATTAATTGGCCAGAGAAATATCACAAGTCTCTTTATCACCACTGCACCTTCTTAATTAATACGAACGAACACAGTGAGTGTGTGTGTACCTTAATGAGAATATATAGTTAAAATCCACAAAAGAGTATATATATACTCTAAAATTCTTCTTCTTAAAATACTTTTAATACAACTGCCTATTGCTACACGGTATTAGCACTCCCAAGAGAACACAGCGGATGGACAAGATCAACAATAATATTTTTAATTATTCGGAACTCCACAGAGAAGACTTTCGACTATCTTGTTTTTTAAATACTCAGTCTTATTAGAACGAGTCGAAATTCGACACTTTAATAGCGCGACACTTTTTGGCTCATTTTGAGTGGATTTTTGAAAACTCTGTCTGTGGAGAGAGAGAGATAGAATGGCTGTTCAGCCCTTCATCATAGGAAGGAGAGACGGAGAGTAGGTTGCTTGTGGGACGACGACGACGTACACTCCTCAGAATGGAAGAGCTCTGTGAGTGAACAGAGAAAGCTCACTTTGCACAAGGGTAAGTAAGGAAGGAGGGGGCACCCACAAACCACACGACGCTATCTTAATTGACGCACTTAATCTTAGTTAGCTGATACAGATTGGAGTTAATTCAGACCCAAGTCAAGGGACCATTAAGGGCTCATAAATATTTCAGTCACTATGAAGTGGGTGTGGTGGTGTGTGGATGTCCTTATTCACTCGCCACACAACCCATGGAAGAGAACTCTCCTTGTCACCCGAAAACTGGTTGCTACCTCAGACGATGCAGCTGCTTAACTCCCTCCCTCCCCACTTCTACCCCTCCTACTTCCCTCCTCTTAATTAAGGTCAGATCGGAATAACCCCTTGAGTGATCCTTGCTCATCTAAGTCTACTCTTTAGCTAACTATTTCTGTACCTGCCTCAGCCTTACTATATCAAGATAATTAAGATTATGATTATGATAGACACATACCTTCTAGTATTTTGGTCGTTGTAAAGACTTAAATTGATGAGACTACGCGTGGCTTCCGTGAGAATCACAGACGAGTATTAATTAAGTAGTCCTTTGGAATGAAGCTGTTGGTGACACTTATCGAAATTTCGATGAGTTTATTGATAAGTCGTGAACAACACACTGGCCGATGATGATTGAGTTTTGTAAATGCCTTTGCCTCAGGTCACTCGATGTGAAGTAGCGGCGATTAAGATCGTTGATTGGAACACACTGAAAGATTTAAACATAATTATAATATTATTACACTTGTTTTAAACTACACACTACACCATTAACGTTTAACAACGAACTTCCAGAATAATAAAAAACAATTTACCTGCTGCACGAGGTTTCATAAATAACTCAGGTATCAATGAGCCCACTTAAAATACTGAATACACTTGCTGGTACGTCCTTATCTCAGATAATATCGTCTAATACTTAATTGTAGTCACCTTAATTAATTAAATAGTCACATCACAATAATCTCACAATAACAACAACTGAGCCGTTGTTAATCTTTGGTTGTTCTCAGAAGGCTGGCTAATGAAAGCCACGAACCAGACTGACACCGCTGCTTTCGACGTTGATGCTACTGCTCACCTAGAAGATTATCAAAATACCTATGAGCTATCTTATTATACTTCCAACACATTATTATTTGTTTACCAACATTTCAAAAAACGACATTACCTTTCACGGGAACAAAAGCGGCTCCTTCTTACTCCTTGGTTTGAACTTGTCGAGCTTTAAAATACCTTATTTGGTAGAGAATCACAACGTTTTGTCGGAAGTCGAAGGTCGACTCAGTCTGCACTCACTACGAATGTCGACAAGTACTTTTCGATGAGATTTCCATGAAGAAATTTCGAAATTTCATTTGTTTTGCTTGTGGACGAAGAGAGAGGAACGAACACGGAGTAA